>OY756965.1:12500-310701 GCA_963580455.1 Euonymus europaeus
ACCAATCCTAGTAAAAAAACTAGAGAGATTGGCCTATTGGAGACATCTTAATTCTTGCCAAGAGGTTCAAGGAACATTAATACAATTACAATTATTATATCAGAGAAAATTTGTAATAAAAGCTAAACTAGAATAAGGAATGGATCCTAACTTTCTTAATTGGGAAAATATCATGGCATCCTTAAATTTGATAGACCCAGAAAAGATTAGACGAACAATAGAAACTATGGATGATTTACGCACGTTTCAATTAATGGATTTACAAGAATGTCAAAATATGCATCAATATATGAACCTTAACACATGTATATGTGTTGAAATAGAAAATAAAATATACTTAATTAATCAAATTATATCAGCACTAGAAAATATCATAGATATTAGAATTCCAAATAGAGTAAGACAAAGACCACCACCACTAAATAATGGACCAAACTAGTGTAATAGTTGAAAAACTTGAAGAAGTGATATCATTATTAGATTTAACAGATAAAAATTTAATAAGGCATATAGTAACTATGCTAGAACAATTAGACACTAATTATAGAATAAGGGCTCAGACATGTAGAGATCTCCACAGGAGATTACCAAGAACTGAATGCGAATGCTTAAACATGAGTAATAAAATATATCTTATCAATAAAATTATTAATGATCTAAATACCACGATGTTTTATAGGAATCTGAATATTATCCTCCAACATGACGGATAGACAAATTGACAGCATAGAACTATTAATTCCTGAAAGAGTTAAAGGAATAAGAAAAATAGGACATTTTAAACATAATTGTCATTTTGAGAATGGGTATGAACATGAGTTACACTCTGCAAAGAATTGCCAAATGAATAGTTTAATTGATTTAATCATATCTCAGGGAAAACATTAGATATTGAATTCAGAGAATTACATGAAAGGATGGATAATATGTTAAAAGAACTAAGACAATTAGCATCAAATATTGATTATATTTTTGATCAAAATAAGTCTATTCTTATGAAAAATAACATAATAAATCTAGAACCAATAATGAAATCAATACAAGATTTGAAAATAAAATTAAATATCCATGACTGAGAAAAGCGGAGATTACACAGCAGCATTAAGAAATACTGAAGAATACTCTGATAATCCAATAGGTTTTCACCATGCCCCTCAAACAGGAGCATTAGGATTAGACAAGATAATAGTCGCTCAAAATAATACTATTATATCATTACTAGTAGAATTACACTCGAAGATTAATAACATAATAACTAATGTTGAACACAAATTTAGAATTGACCCAGAATTGGATAAAATCATCTATATGATAGAGAATATGAAAGTAGGAGACAGAAAAAGACCTGCAATTGGACCTGTTAAATTTGCTAGGAGTACGGAAAAATCAGAATGACAAGTCTGATAAAAACAGAATCACCATTTAGCCGTATTGGAGCTAAAATTAAGACTGAACCTACATTAACAGTCTCTAAAAATCCTATATCTTTTTTGGACAGAATATTCAAACAACCAATAAAGAAAACCAGGCAATTGGACGATGTAGCAGATATTAAAAAAGATACGGAAATATTCTCGAATAATGATATAGAATTAATGGATCCTAGGAAATTATATGAAATAGGAAGATTTACTAGGACATCTTCATTATTTAGGTCACAACGAGAAGTTGACATAACAGTATCATCAGAACCTATCACAATACCTCTACTAGAACGAGAAACTATTGAAGCATTAGAAAGACTTCAAAGACAATATGCTCACCTAGGATTAATAGTAATAGGAGTTAAAGCACTACACAGAAAAGGATTAGGAACTAAGACGTTAGTCGTAATCCATGATAAAGCTTTCAAGAATCCTGACAAATCAACAATAGCATCTATGGAAATAGATATGAATAACTGTTTAGGATTAGTCTATCATTCACCAAACTTTTCAGTTTGTGTCAAAGATCTCAATAGAATACAAATATCATTTATGACTAAAGGATATGAAGATTTCGATATCTCGGTTTCGAATTTTGAAATGTTTATTGGATTCATAGGAAAATTGACAGATTCAAATGATACCCAATATAAATTAGGAATTAAAGGACTAGTAGATAGTATAGCCTCAAAAGGTATAAGAATGATATTTCCTATGGAAATTCCAAGCGCGCTTAATGCGGGACAAGAATGGAACGTTTCAAAAATTTTTGAAAAACAAGACTCAGTTATAGTACCACAAACCCAAAAATCGTTTATATCTAACGGACGAGTTTCTTTTAGGTTTGCTAATTATAATGACCAATCAGTAACTGGATCGACTTCGAAAGATGAAAAAACAGAAGAACCTATTCATGGAAGAAAATAAGATTATTTTTCCAAAGGAGTTAGAATTGACTTTCGATGATCTGTTATTAGCATAACAGGAAGCAATAGATAAGGGTATAATAAACCAAAATGATGGCTTTATACAAGATAAAGATGGAAATGTATATTTTAAAAGAAATCTATATATAGAAGAACCTTTGACGGTCAACCAATCAATAGAAATGCAAAATCAGGAGATTTTAATAAATTTGATGGATGAAGCAGAATCATCATCTAGACCATTAATGCCCAACTCTAGTACATCAACTACAGGATATCCAACTAGACATAAAATTGATAATTATAGAGAAAATGAAAAAATAGGACAACCAACACAGAATAAATACACAAGGGAAAAAATAGATAATTCAAAATTAATTGATCAGGGTAGAGTACTAAATATAGCTGCTCATGATATACAAAATTGGGAAACAGTAATAGAAGCTTGGTCAACAATAGTAATCAGAGAACAACAAGAAAAATATGGCTTTGACCAGACAGGTGACCAAATGTATAGTTATTTAGAAGGATTTTTAGGACAATCCGTTAGAGCCACATGGGAACAATTTAAAGCTAAATATTTAAATGATTATAATAGGCTTACATCCTTAGGGCCAAATCCTCATAATTTTACAAATACTATATATGCATTATTATTAGGAAAGGAACATCTAGGAGTAGGAGGAACTGAAACCCAAGTAAAAGCTTTAAGAGAATTAGAAAAAATCCAACTTACCGAATGGATATATGTTAAAAAATTTCTTCCAGATTTCTGTTTCTTAGCTAGTATAGCCGGATGTTCTCATGATGAAAATATAGGGTTAAAGATGTTTGATAAGTTACCAGATCCATTTGGTCGAATAATTACCCAAAAATATAAAGATAAGAAAGATCAGATTCAACCTCAACTTAATAGTATCTTCTTTAAAACACAATTTATTATGGAATGCTTAGTAGAAAAATGTTTAGATATTCATACTACTAGACAGATAAAAGGAGATTATGGATTTTGTAAAAAACTTTATTTACCACAAGCATATGGTAAAGAACAAACAAATAAGGAAAGGTCCTATAAGAAAAAGAAATACTATAGGTCGGACAAACCCTATAAAAAGAAATATTATCTATCTAGAAGTGGTGCAAAAAATCCATTCTTATCAAAAGAGAAACATGTTAGAAAATTTAATCCCGAACGAAACTACAAGAATAAATTAAGCTGTTTTGTTTGTGGCAAACAAGATCATTTAGTAAGACAATGCCCTAAGAGATCAAATACAAATAATATGGAATCCATCTTAGTAGATTGTGTCAATGAAGACTTATTGAAAGTAGATGCTTATGTAAGTGACACTGAATCCATATATAGTGTACAAGAAGTTATAATAGAGGAAGATGAAGATTCTTCTGATAATGAATCAAATGAATTTATAAACCATATATATACCATGAATAATCCCCAATTATTAGAAAAAGATTATTTCAGAAACATACTTGACAACCCATATCTTAATCCAGATATACTCCATGCCATTGGGTGAATGTCTTGCGTGTCAATGGGTAAACCAAAAGGGAAGTAATGATCACCCTTGTATAAAATGTCATTTATGTCCCTCACTAAAATTAAGATATCAATGTGAAAATTGCCTTCTAGAAATATGTAGATTTTGTTTAGAACAAAGTGGTGTAGAATTACAACCACTACAAAATAAAGAAACAAAGAACGAAAGAGAACAAATTCTTGAAATAAGAATAATTAGTCTTGAAAATAAAATCGAACATCTCACTGACTTAGTTAATAAATGCCAAGAACAGATAGATAAATTGTATCATGAAGGGAGGATACTTCCAGAAAAAGCAATCTTACAAAAAGATAAGGAACCCGTGTTTGAAGGAGCAAATATAAGTATGATTTCTCCAATTATGAACTTAGAACAACATAATAAGATAACATTCGTTAAGATTCCTTGTATTATAAAAATAAAAAATTGGGAATTAAATACAATAGCCCTAGTTGATAGTGGAAGTTCTAATTCAGTTATAGCAGAAGAATTAATACCTTTAGAGTACCAGACTACTATACCAAACCAATATCAGTATACAGCCGAATCAATGACAGGACATACTTATACTTATACTAAAAAATTGGCACCTTATAAAATTGGATTTAACAATAAGATAAAAGAATTATTAAAACCAACATCTGATATAAATATAAGGCCTTTAAATCTTAGATCTACAAAATTTATTCTAGGTTTAGATTTTTTGTTGAATTTTGCTTATGGCTGTACCTTTACTCGGAACAATATTACCCTATTATTAGATGCCCCAATCCCGTATAATCAATTTATAACCAATAAACCAAAGATAGAAGAGATAGAAGCTACTACTGAATTAGAAGATGATTGTAAATGTAAAATTAAGGGGTCTTGTAAATCTTTTATAAAACCACAATTATTAGTTAGCTTTATTGAAACAGGAGTACTTGAATTAGATGATATAATTTCTAAAGCTGAAAAACAAGGGATATTTGGTGAAAATCCCCAAGCACATTGGGACAGAAATAAATTAGAATGTAAATTAATATTAAAGAATCCCAATTTTAGAATTACTAATAAGAAAATAGAAGCATCCAATGAGAACCGGAAAGAATTTGAAATGCACATTAATGAATTATTATCTTTAAAAGTTATACAAAAATCTGAATCACCTCATCGGAGCCCTGCTTTTATTGTTAATAAACACTCCGAACAAGTAAGAGGAAAAACCCGTATGGTTATTGATTATAGAAGACTAAATGATAATACTACAGATGATGGTTATGATATTCCCGATAAAACGGAATTAATAAATTCAATCCAAAATAGCCGTGTATTTAGTAAATTTGATTGCAAAAGTGGTTTTTGGCAAATACGAATGCATACTGATTCTATACCATGGACAGCATTCACTTGTCCATTAGGACATTACGAATGGCTAGTCATGCCATTTGGTTTAAAAAATGCACCTAGTATTTTTCAAAGAAAAATGGATAATATCTTTACCAAATATAGACCTTTTGTTTGTGTTTATATTGATGATATATTAGTACATAGTAAAACTAAACAGGAACATACTGGACATCTTAAATTAGTCCTTCTAGAGTTTCTAAAAAATGGTTTAGTAATATCTACCAAGAAAGCAGAATTTTATAAACAAAATATTTCATTTCTTGGAGTAGAAATTGGCAATGGTAAGATTAGTCTACAACCTCATATTACACAGAAAGTATTAGAAACAAAAGAAATTACCACAGTAAAGGAATTACAAAAATTCCTTGGATTACTAAACTACGCTCGACCATTTATTAAAGATCTTGTCAAATTAACAGGACCACTTTATTCGAAATTATCAAAAACGGGACGACGAGATTTTAGTCCTGAAGATAAAAAATTAATTCAGCAAATTAAAAATGCTGTTACAAACCTCCCACCTTTAACCTTACCCTTAGACAATGATTATTTAATTATTGAAACTGATGGGAGCGAACAAGGATGGGGTGGTATACTATATAGTAAAACTCATAAATATCTTCCTAAAATAAATGAGAAATTATGTCGTTATGCAAGTGGTAATTTTAAGGAACAGAACGTCACATCCAGTATTGACCAGGAATTGCTTGCTGTCATATATGTGCTTAATGTTTTTCGCCTATTCTTATTAAATAAAAAGGAAATCACTGTTCGTACTGATTGTGAGGCAATTGTAAAATATTACAATAAACGAAATGATAAAAGGATAAGCCAAAGACGTTGGCTAAATTTCCAAGATAAATTGATTAATCAAAACTATAATGTTCTATTCGAACATATAAAAGGCAGTGATAACTCAGCTGCTGATTATTTATCTCGCATTATGAAAGAAACGGCGACCCAGCCTCGGCGATGGTCCCGTAAGTTATTGGATTATGAAAAGAACTCAGATCCTCCATAGGATATAACCATATTATATATATATATATATATCTTTATATATACACCAGTAATACATTATATACTCCTCCCAAGGAGACCTTATCAATCGTTTATTATTAACCTCTGTTGTTTTGCAGACATGCAGAGACCACTAGTTTCCTATGGACGTCCTCCTCGGCGACCTACACTACAGCATACAAGTTCCTTCCAGGAACCCTCTACTTTTGTCTTCCAGATATACCGCCATCCTTTCCAGGTGACTCCTGTCCAACAATGGTTCCTAGATCAATTATGGACCCAGAGAGATCCCAAGGCCAAAAGTGCTCTTCTCCACCAGCTTGCAGACTATTTCTCAAAACTGACGGACTCTTTTCCCAATCATCCTCCAATGCCGATTCCCTCTGGTGATCCTACGGATACGCCACTCTCTCCTGGACCAACAAATCATCAACTTGCTCATGATCTTCGTGTTGCTGAGCAAACTATTCTAAATATGGATACCCAACTGGTCTCTCTCCAGAAGAAAGTTGATGGCAATGAAGATCTGGTACAACAGATAAAACCACTCCTCCAGACTGCACATGAACAATATACCATTTTTCCTCCTGGTCTTCCTGGAGCTATCAAGATGGATATTTTTAGCAGACTCCTTGCTGATGACCTAGCTGATCTTATATGTATTCAGCAGAACTTTCGCACTATGGTCAGCTCAGATGATCCTATTCCCGGCCTAGAACTGGCCCGCTATTACATCCAACCCATGGACCAGCACCTGGGTAATAACGAGCTACCTCAACCTGGTTGTATCTGCCCAAAGGGCCTTGATTACTTCTCAGCTTCTATCAATCTCCATCGATGGAATAATACCATTACTATGGGCGGTATTACTATGACTCTTTCTCGACTCTTGAAAGCAGGAATGGTTCACCGTCTTATTCTCGAAGAAGGATCTGATTGCCACTTCATCCAGTTTAATTGGCGCCTTCATAAAGTTATAAGCCATTGTTTTAATATGGGTTTTCACACTCCTCATGGATATATTGATATTAAGCTTCAGCCCATTCTTCCTAGCTACATGAACGGATGGTATCCCGAGGAAGCTAAAACTGAAGCTCTTATTATGTGTAAGCTTACTGAGGAGCCTGTTCAGGATGGTCTTCCCCAGCTTACATCCTTCATCACTGATGACATTCTGGACACTCTTCAAGTCATGAGGTCTTTGCAATATCTCAACCAGCTCCGTAAACCTATGGGCGCCAAGCAAGGCCTTCATCTCATTTCTGAAGACCGCTGCTGGCGTATTTTTACTACTAGCATGCATCCCATCTTTTCTATTCCATGGCTCAACCATATGGATCCTACCAAGGAGCTTACCCACCATCTCCGTGGCCTTAACATGTCCACTTATCTACACTGTCAAGGGGACTATCTCTACCGCTCTACTCCTGCGGCTCCTACAGATTTAAATATGGATGAACCAATTGCTCCGATGGAATGGTTTGATGAAGAGCTCCATAATATCGACAATCGCATGGAAGGTTAATTTTCGTGCTTATTTTGTAATAACCACCTCTTTTGTTGGGGTGGAATAAGGGTTTAGGGTTTAGGGTTTTGGCTTTCAAACCCCTATCTATGTAAAAACCCTATACCCTAGTTTTTACTGCTTGTTTCTACTATACCCTACGTTTTTACATAGATAGGGGTTTGAAAGCCAAACCCTAAACCCTAAACCCTTATTCCACCCCAACAAAAGAGGTGGTTATTACAAAATAAGCACGAAAATTAACCTTCCATGCGATTGTCGATATTATGGAGCTCTTCATCAAACCATTCCATCGGAGCAATTGGTTCATCCATATTTAAATCTGTAGGAGCCGCAGGAGTAGAGCGGTAGAGATAGTCCCCTTGACAGTGTAGATAAGTGGACATGTTAAGGCCACGGAGATGGTGGGTAAGCTCCTTGGTAGGATCCATATGGTTGAGCCATGGAATAGAAAAGATGGGATGCATGCTAGTAGTAAAAATACGCCAGCAGCGGTCTTCAGAAATGAGATGAAGGCCTTGCTTGGCGCCCATAGGTTTACGGAGCTGGTTGAGATATTGCAAAGACCTCATGACTTGAAGAGTGTCCAGAATGTCATCAGTGATGAAGGATGTAAGCTGGGGAAGACCATCCTGAACAGGCTCCTCAGTAAGCTTACACATAATAAGAGCTTCAGTTTTAGCTTCCTCGGGATACCATCCGTTCATGTAGCTAGGAAGAATGGGCTGAAGCTTAATATCAATATATCCATGAGGAGTGTGAAAACCCATATTAAAACAATGACTTATAACTTTATGAAGGCGCCAATTAAACTGGATGAAGTGGCAATCAGATCCTTCTTCGAGAATAAGACGGTGAACCATTCCTGCTTTCAAGAGTCGAGAAAGAGTCATAGTAATACCGCCCATAGTAATGGTATTATTCCATCGATGGAGATTGATAGAAGCTGAGAAGTAATCAAGGCCCTTTGGGCAGATACAACCAGGTTGAGGTAGCTCGTTATTACCCAGGTGCTGGTCCATGGGTTGGATGTAATAGCGGGCCAGTTCTAGGCCGGGAATAGGATCATCTGAGCTGACCATAGTGCGAAAGTTCTGCTGAATACATATAAGATCAGCTAGGTCATCAGCAAGGAGTCTGCTAAAAATATCCATCTTGATAGCTCCAGGAAGACCAGGAGGAAAAATGGTATATTGTTCATGTGCAGTCTGGAGGAGTGGTTTTATCTGTTGTACCAGATCTTCATTGCCATCAACTTTCTTCTGGAGAGAGACCAGTTGGGTATCCATATTTAGAATAGTTTGCTCAGCAACACGAAGATCATGAGCAAGTTGATGATTTGTTGGTCCAGGAGAGAGTGGCGTATCCGTAGGATCACCAGAGGGAATCGGCATTGGAGGATGATTGGGAAAAGAGTCCGTCAGTTTTGAGAAATAGTCTGCAAGCTGGTGGAGAAGAGCACTTTTGGCCTTGGGATCTCTCTGGGTCCATAATTGATCTAGGAACCATTGTTGGACAGGAGTCACCTGGAAAGGATGGCGGTATATCTGGAAGACAAAAGTAGAGGGTTCCTGGAAGGAACTTGTATGCTGTAGTGTAGGTCGCCGAGGAGGACGTCCATAGGAAACTAGTGGTCTCTGCATGTCTGCAAAACAACAGAGGTTAATAATAAACGATTGATAAGGTCTCCTTGGGAGGAGTATATAATGTATTACTGGTGTATATATAAAGATATATATATATATATATAATATGGTTATATCCTATGGAGGATCTGAGTTCTTTTCATAATCCAATAACTTACGGGACCATCGCCGAGGCTGGGTCGCCGTTTCTTTCATAATGCGAGATAAATAATCAGCAGCTGAGTTATCACTGCCTTTTATATGTTCGAATAGAACATTATAGTTTTGATTAATCAATTTATCTTGGAAATTTAGCCAACGTCTTTGGCTTATCCTTTTATCATTTCGTTTATTGTAATATTTTACAATTGCCTCACAATCAGTACGAACAGTGATTTCCTTTTTATTTAATAAGAATAGGCGAAAAGCATTAAGCACATATATGACAGCAAGCAATTCCTGGTCAATACTGGATGTGACGTTCTGTTCCTTAAAATTACCACTTGCATAACGACATAATTTCTCATTTATTTTAGGAAGATATTTATGAGTTTTACTATATAGTATACCACCCCATCCTTGTTCGCTCCCATCAGTTTCAATAATTAAATAATCATTGTCTAAGGGTAAGGTTAAAGGTGGGAGGTTTGTAACAGCATTTTTAATTTGCTGAATTAATTTTTTATCTTCAGGACTAAAATCTCGTCGTCCCGTTTTTGATAATTTCGAATAAAGTGGTCCTGTTAATTTGACAAGATCTTTAATAAATGGTCGAGCGTAGTTTAGTAATCCAAGGAATTTTTGTAATTCCTTTACTGTGGTAATTTCTTTTGTTTCTAATACTTTCTGTGTAATATGAGGTTGTAGACTAATCTTACCATTGCCAATTTCTACTCCAAGAAATGAAATATTTTGTTTATAAAATTCTGCTTTCTTGGTAGATATTACTAAACCATTTTTTAGAAACTCTAGAAGGACTAATTTAAGATGTCCAGTATGTTCCTGTTTAGTTTTACTATGTACTAATATATCATCAATATAAACACAAACAAAAGGTCTATATTTGGTAAAGATATTATCCATTTTTCTTTGAAAAATACTAGGTGCATTTTTTAAACCAAATGGCATGACTAGCCATTCGTAATGTCCTAATGGACAAGTGAATGCTGTCCATGGTATAGAATCAGTATGCATTCGTATTTGCCAAAAACCACTTTTGCAATCAAATTTACTAAATACACGGCTATTTTGGATTGAATTTATTAATTCCGTTTTATCGGGAATATCATAACCATCATCTGTAGTATTATCATTTAGTCTTCTATAATCAATAACCATACGGGTTTTTCCTCTTACTTGTTCGGAGTGTTTATTAACAATAAAAGCAGGGCTCCGATGAGGTGATTCAGATTTTTGTATAACTTTTAAAGATAATAATTCATTAATGTGCATTTCAAATTCTTTCCGGTTCTCATTGGATGCTTCTATTTTCTTATTAGTAATTCTAAAATTGGGATTCTTTAATATTAATTTACATTCTAATTTATTTCTGTCCCAATGTGCTTGGGGATTTTCACCAAATATCCCTTGTTTTTCAGCTTTAGAAATTATATCATCTAATTCAAGTACTCATGTTTCAATAAAGCTAACTAATAATTGTGGTTTTATAAAAGATTTACAAGACCCCTTAATTTTACATTTACAATCATCTTCTAATTCAGTAGTAGCTTCTATCTCTTCTATCTTTGGTTTATTGGTTATAAATTGATTATACGGGATTGGGGCATCTAATAATAGGGTAATATTGTTCCGAGTAAAGGTACAGCCATAAGCAAAATTCAACAAAAAATCTAAACCTAGAATAAATTTTGTAGATCTAAGATTTAAAGGCCTTATATTTATATCAGATGTTGGTTTTAATAATTCTTTTATCTTATTGTTAAATCCAATTTTATAAGGTGCCAATTTTTTAGTATAAGTATAAGTATGTCCTGTCATTGATTCGGCTGTATACTGATATTGGTTTGGTATAGTAGTCTGGTACTCTAAAGGTATTAATTCTTCTGCTATAACTGAATTAGAACTTCCACTATCAACTAGGGCTATTGTATTTAATTCCCAATTTTTTATTTTTATAATACAAGGAATCTTAACGAATGTTATCTTATTATGTTGTTCTAAGTTCATAATTGGAGAAATCATACTTATATTTGCTCCTTCAAACACGGGTTCCTTATCTTTTTGTAAGATTGCTTTTTCTGGAAGTATCCTCCCTTCATGATACAATTTATCTATCTGTTCTTGGCATTTATTAACTAAGTCAGTGAGATGTTCGATTTTATTTTCAAGACTAATTATTCTTATTTCAAGAATTTGTTCTCTTTCGTTCTTTGTTTCTTTATTTTGTAGTGGTTGTAATTCTACACCACTTTGTTCTAAACAAAATCTACATATTTCTAGAAGGCAATTTTCACATTGATATCTTAATTTTAGTGAGGGACATAAATGACATTTTATACAAGGGTGATCATTACTTCCCTTTTGGTTTACCCATTGACACGCAAGACATTCACCCAATGGCATGGAGTATATCTGGATTAAGATATGGGTTGTCAAGTATGTTTCTGAAATAATCTTTTTCTAATAATTGGGGATTATTCATGGTATATATATGGTTTATAAATTCATTTGATTCATTATCAGAAGAATCTTCATCTTCCTCTATTATAACTTCTTGTACACTATATATGGATTCAGTGTCACTTACATAAGCATCTACTTTCAATAAGTCTTCATTGACACAATCTACTAAGATGGATTCCATATTATTTGTATTTGATCTCTTAGGGCATTGTCTTACTAAATGATCTTGTTTGCCACAAACAAAACAGCTTAATTTATTCTTGTAGTTTCGTTCGGGATTAAATTTTCTAACATGTTTCTCTTTTGATAAGAATGGATTTTTTGCACCACTTCTAGATAGATAATATTTCTTTTTATAGGGTTTGTCCGACCTATAGTATTTCTTTTTCTTATAGGACCTTTCCTTATTTGTTTGTTCTTTACCATATGCTTGTGGTAAATAAAGTTTTTTACAAAATCCATAATCTCCTTTTATCTGTCTAGTAGTATGAATATCTAAACATTTTTCTACTAAGCATTCCATAATAAATTGTGCTTTAAAGAAGATACTATTAAGTTGAGGTTGAATCTGATCTTTCTTATCTTTATATTTTTGGGTAATTATTCGACCAAATGGATCTGGTAACTTATCAAACATCTTTAACCCTATATTTTCATCATGAGAACATCCGGCTATACTAGCTAAGAAACAGAAATCTGGAAGAAATTTTTTAACATATATCCATTCGGTAAGTTGGATTTTTTCTAATTCTCTTAAAGCTTTTACTTGGGTTTCAGTTCCTCCTACTCCTGGATGTTCCTTTCCTAATAATAATGCATATATAGTATTTGTAAAATTATGAGGATTTGGCCCTAAGGATGTAAGCCTATTATAATCATTTAAATATTTAGCTTTAAATTGTTCCCATGTGGCTCTAACGGATTGTCCTAAAAATCCTTCTAAATAACTATACATTTGGTCACCTGTCTGGTCAAAGCCATATTTTTCTTGTTGTTCTCTGGGTAAAAACCCTATACCCTAGTTTTTACTGCTTGTTTCTACTATACCCTACGTTTTTACATAGATAGGGGTTTGAAAGCCAAAACCCTAAACCCTAAACCCTTATTCCACCCCAACAAAAGAGGTGGTTATTACAAAATAAGCACGAAAATTAACCTTCCATGCGATTGTCGATATTATGGAGCTCTTCATCAAACCATTCCATCGGAGCAATTGGTTCATCCATATTTAAATCTGTAGGAGCCGCAGGAGTAGAGCGGTAGAGATAGTCCCCTTGACAGTGTAGATAAGTGGACATGTTAAGGCCACGGAGATGGTGGGTAAGCTCCTTGGTAGGATCCATATGGTTGAGCCATGGAATAGAAAAGATGGGATGCATGCTAGTAGTAAAAATACGCCAGCAGCGGTCTTCAGAAATGAGATGAAGGCCTTGCTTGGCGCCCATAGGTTTACGGAGCTGGTTGAGATATTGCAAAGACCTCATGACTTGAAGAGTGTCCAGAATGTCATCAGTGATGAAGGATGTAAGCTGGGGAAGACCATCCTGAACAGGCTCCTCAGTAAGCTTACACATAATAAGAGCTTCAGTTTTAGCTTCCTCGGGATACCATCCGTTCATGTAGCTAGGAAGAATGGGCTGAAGCTTAATATCAATATATCCATGAGGAGTGTGAAAACCCATATTAAAACAATGGCTTATAACTTTATGAAGGCGCCAATTAAACTGGATGAAGTGGCAATCAGATCCTTCTTCGAGAATAAGACGGTGAACCATTCCTGCTTTCAAGAGTCGAGAAAGAGTCATAGTAATACCGCCCATAGTAATGGTATTATTCCATCGATGGAGATTGATAGAAGCTGAGAAGTAATCAAGGCCCTTTGGGCAGATACAACCAGGTTGAGGTAGCTCGTTATTACCCAGGTGCTGGTCCATGGGTTGGATGTAATAGCGGGCCAGTTCTAGGCCGGGAATAGGATCATCTGAGCTGACCATAGTGCGAAAGTTCTGCTGAATACATATAAGATCAGCTAGGTCATCAGCAAGGAGTCTGCTAAAAATATCCATCTTGATAGCTCCAGGAAGACCAGGAGGAAAAATGGTATATTGTTCATGTGCAGTCTGGAGGAGTGGTTTTATCTGTTGTACCAGATCTTCATTGCCATCAACTTTCTTCTGGAGAGAGACCAGTTGGGTATCCATATTTAGAATAGTTTGCTCAGCAACACGAAGATCATGAGCAAGTTGATGATTTGTTGGTCCAGGAGAGAGTGGCGTATCCGTAGGATCACCAGAGGGAATCGGCATTGGAGGATGATTGGGAAAAGAGTCCGTCAGTTTTGAGAAATAGTCTGCAAGCTGGTGGAGAAGAGCACTTTTGGCCTTGGGATCTCTCTGGGTCCATAATTGATCTAGGAACCATTGTTGGACAGGAGTCACCTGGAAAGGATGGCGGTATATCTGGAAGACAAAAGTAGAGGGTTCCTGGAAGGAACTTGTATGCTGTAGTGTAGGTCGCCGAGGAGGACGTCCATAGGAAACTAGTGGTCTCTGCATGTCTGCAAAACAACAGAGGTTAATAATAAACGATTGATAAGGTCTCCTTGGGAGGAGTATATAATGTATTACTGGTGTATATATAAAGATATATATATATATATATAATATGGTTATATCCTATGGAGGATCTGAGTTCTTTTCATAATCCAATAACTTACGGGACCATCGCCGAGGCTGGGTCGCCGTTTCTTTCATAATGCGAGATAAATAATCAGCAGCTGAGTTATCACTGCCTTTTATATGTTCGAATAGAACATTATAGTTTTGATTAATCAATTTATCTTGGAAATTTAGCCAACGTCTTTGGCTTATCCTTTTATCATTTCGTTTATTGTAATATTTTACAATTGCCTCACAATCAGTACGAACAGTGATTTCCTTTTTATTTAATAAGAATAGGCGAAAAGCATTAAGCACATATATGACAGCAAGCAATTCCTGGTCAATACTGGATGTGACGTTCTGTTCCTTAAAATTACCACTTGCATAACGACATAATTTCTCATTTATTTTAGGAAGATATTTATGAGTTTTACTATATAGTATACCACCCCATCCTTGTTCGCTCCCATCAGTTTCAATAATTAAATAATCATTGTCTAAGGGTAAGGTTAAAGGTGGGAGGTTTGTAACAGCATTTTTAATTTGCTGAATTAATTTTTTATCTTCAGGACTAAAATCTCGTCGTCCCGTTTTTGATAATTTCGAATAAAGTGGTCCTGTTAATTTGACAAGATCTTTAATAAATGGTCGAGCGTAGTTTAGTAATCCAAGGAATTTTTGTAATTCCTTTACTGTGGTAATTTCTTTTGTTTCTAATACTTTCTGTGTAATATGAGGTTGTAGACTAATCTTACCATTGCCAATTTCTACTCCAAGAAATGAAATATTTTGTTTATAAAATTCTGCTTTCTTGGTAGATATTACTAAACCATTTTTTAGAAACTCTAGAAGGACTAATTTAAGATGTCCAGTATGTTCCTGTTTAGTTTTACTATGTACTAATATATCATCAATATAAACACAAACAAAAGGTCTATATTTGGTAAAGATATTATCCATTTTTCTTTGAAAAATACTAGGTGCATTTTTTAAACCAAATGGCATGACTAGCCATTCGTAATGTCCTAATGGACAAGTGAATGCTGTCCATGGTATAGAATCAGTATGCATTCGTATTTGCCAAAAACCACTTTTGCAATCAAATTTACTAAATACACGGCTATTTTGGATTGAATTTATTAATTCCGTTTTATCGGGAATATCATAACCATCATCTGTAGTATTATCATTTAGTCTTCTATAATCAATAACCATACGGGTTTTTCCTCTTACTTGTTCGGAGTGTTTATTAACAATAAAAGCAGGGCTCCGATGAGGTGATTCAGATTTTTGTATAACTTTTAAAGATAATAATTCATTAATGTGCATTTCAAATTCTTTCCGGTTCTCATTGGATGCTTCTATTTTCTTATTAGTAATTCTAAAATTGGGATTCTTTAATATTAATTTACATTCTAATTTATTTCTGTCCCAATGTGCTTGGGGATTTTCACCAAATATCCCTTGTTTTTCAGCTTTAGAAATTATATCATCTAATTCAAGTACTCCTGTTTCAATAAAGCTAACTAATAATTGTGGTTTTATAAAAGATTTACAAGACCCCTTAATTTTACATTTACAATCATCTTCTAATTCAGTAGTAGCTTCTATCTCTTCTATCTTTGGTTTATTGGTTATAAATTGATTATACGGGATTGGGGCATCTAATAATAGGGTAATATTGTTCCGAGTAAAGGTACAGCCATAAGCAAAATTCAACAAAAAATCTAAACCTAGAATAAATTTTGTAGATCTAAGATTTAAAGGCCTTATATTTATATCAGATGTTGGTTTTAATAATTCTTTTATCTTATTGTTAAATCCAATTTTATAAGGTGCCAATTTTTTAGTATAAGTATAAGTATGTCCTGTCATTGATTCGGCTGTATACTGATATTGGTTTGGTATAGTAGTCTGGTACTCTAAAGGTATTAATTCTTCTGCTATAACTGAATTAGAACTTCCACTATCAACTAGGGCTATTGTATTTAATTCCCAATTTTTTATTTTTATAATACAAGGAATCTTAACGAATGTTATCTTATTATGTTGTTCTAAGTTCATAATTGGAGAAATCATACTTATATTTGCTCCTTCAAACACGGGTTCCTTATCTTTTTGTAAGATTGCTTTTTCTGGAAGTATCCTCCCTTCATGATACAATTTATCTATCTGTTCTTGGCATTTATTAACTAAGTCAGTGAGATGTTCGATTTTATTTTCAAGACTAATTATTCTTATTTCAAGAATTTGTTCTCTTTCGTTCTTTGTTTCTTTATTTTGTAGTGGTTGTAATTCTACACCACTTTGTTCTAAACAAAATCTACATATTTCTAGAAGGCAATTTTCACATTGATATCTTAATTTTAGTGAGGGACATAAATGACATTTTATACAAGGGTGATCATTACTTCCCTTTTGGTTTACCCATTGACACGCAAGACATTCACCCAATGGCATGGAGTATATCTGGATTAAGATATGGGTTGTCAAGTATGTTTCTGAAATAATCTTTTTCTAATAATTGGGGATTATTCATGGTATATATATGGTTTATAAATTCATTTGATTCATTATCAGAAGAATCTTCATCTTCCTCTATTATAACTTCTTGTACACTATATATGGATTCAGTGTCACTTACATAAGCATCTACTTTCAATAAGTCTTCATTGACACAATCTACTAAGATGGATTCCATATTATTTGTATTTGATCTCTTAGGGCATTGTCTTACTAAATGATCTTGTTTGCCACAAACAAAACAGCTTAATTTATTCTTGTAGTTTCGTTCGGGATTAAATTTTCTAACATGTTTCTCTTTTGATAAGAATGGATTTTTTGCACCACTTCTAGATAGATAATATTTCTTTTTATAGGGTTTGTCCGACCTATAGTATTTCTTTTTCTTATAGGACCTTTCCTTATTTGTTTGTTCTTTACCATATGCTTGTGGTAAATAAAGTTTTTTACAAAATCCATAATCTCCTTTTATCTGTCTAGTAGTATGAATATCTAAACATTTTTCTACTAAGCATTCCATAATAAATTGTGCTTTAAAGAAGATACTATTAAGTTGAGGTTGAATCTGATCTTTCTTATCTTTATATTTTTGGGTAATTATTCGACCAAATGGATCTGGTAACTTATCAAACATCTTTAACCCTATATTTTCATCATGAGAACATCCGGCTATACTAGCTAAGAAACAGAAATCTGGAAGAAATTTTTTAACATATATCCATTCGGTAAGTTGGATTTTTTCTAATTCTCTTAAAGCTTTTACTTGGGTTTCAGTTCCTCCTACTCCTGGATGTTCCTTTCCTAATAATAATGCATATATAGTATTTGTAAAATTATGAGGATTTGGCCCTAAGGATGTAAGCCTATTATAATCATTTAAATATTTAGCTTTAAATTGTTCCCATGTGGCTCTAACGGATTGTCCTAAAAATCCTTCTAAATAACTATACATTTGGTCACCTGTCTGGTCAAAGCCATATTTTTCTTGTTGTTCTCTGGGTAAAAACCCTATACCCTAGTTTTTACTGCTTGTTTCTACTATACCCTACGTTTTTACATAGATAGGGGTTTGAAAGCCAAAACCCTAAACCCTAAACCCTTATTCCACCCCAACAAAAGAGGTGGTTATTACAAAATAAGCACGAAAATTAACCTTCCATGCGATTGTCGATATTATGGAGCTCTTCATCAAACCATTCCATCGGAGCAATTGGTTCATCCATATTTAAATCTGTAGGAGCCGCAGGAGTAGAGCGGTAGAGATAGTCCCCTTGACAGTGTAGATAAGTGGACATGTTAAGGCCACGGAGATGGTGGGTAAGCTCCTTGGTAGGATCCATATGGTTGAGCCATGGAATAGAAAAGATGGGATGCATGCTAGTAGTAAAAATACGCCAGCAGCGGTCTTCAGAAATGAGATGAAGGCCTTGCTTGGCGCCCATAGGTTTACGGAGCTGGTTGAGATATTGCAAAGACCTCATGACTTGAAGAGTGTCCAGAATGTCATCAGTGATGAAGGATGTAAGCTGGGGAAGACCATCCTGAACAGGCTCCTCAGTAAGCTTACACATAATAAGAGCTTCAGTTTTAGCTTCCTCGGGATACCATCCGTTCATGTAGCTAGGAAGAATGGGCTGAAGCTTAATATCAATATATCCATGAGGAGTGTGAAAACCCATATTAAAACAATGGCTTATAACTTTATGAAGGCGCCAATTAAACTGGATGAAGTGGCAATCAGATCCTTCTTCGAGAATAAGACGGTGAACCATTCCTGCTTTCAAGAGTCGAGAAAGAGTCATAGTAATACCGCCCATAGTAATGGTATTATTCCATCGATGGAGATTGATAGAAGCTGAGAAGTAATCAAGGCCCTTTGGGCAGATACAACCAGGTTGAGGTAGCTCGTTATTACCCAGGTGCTGGTCCATGGGTTGGATGTAATAGCGGGCCAGTTCTAGGCCGGGAATAGGATCATCTGAGCTGACCATAGTGCGAAAGTTCTGCTGAATACATATAAGATCAGCTAGGTCATCAGCAAGGAGTCTGCTAAAAATATCCATCTTGATAGCTCCAGGAAGACCAGGAGGAAAAATGGTATATTGTTCATGTGCAGTCTGGAGGAGTGGTTTTATCTGTTGTACCAGATCTTCATTGCCATCAACTTTCTTCTGGAGAGAGACCAGTTGGGTATCCATATTTAGAATAGTTTGCTCAGCAACACGAAGATCATGAGCAAGTTGATGATTTGTTGGTCCAGGAGAGAGTGGCGTATCCGTAGGATCACCAGAGGGAATCGGCATTGGAGGATGATTGGGAAAAGAGTCCGTCAGTTTTGAGAAATAGTCTGCAAGCTGGTGGAGAAGAGCACTTTTGGCCTTGGGATCTCTCTGGGTCCATAATTGATCTAGGAACCATTGTTGGACAGGAGTCACCTGGAAAGGATGGCGGTATATCTGGAAGACAAAAGTAGAGGGTTCCTGGAAGGAACTTGTATGCTGTAGTGTAGGTCGCCGAGGAGGACGTCCATAGGAAACTAGTGGTCTCTGCATGTCTGCAAAACAACAGAGGTTAATAATAAACGATTGATAAGGTCTCCTTGGGAGGAGTATATAATGTATTACTGGTGTATATATAAAGATATATATATATATATATAATATGGTTATATCCTATGGAGGATCTGAGTTCTTTTCATAATCCAATAACTTACGGGACCATCGCCGAGGCTGGGTCGCCGTTTCTTTCATAATGCGAGATAAATAATCAGCAGCTGAGTTATCACTGCCTTTTATATGTTCGAATAGAACATTATAGTTTTGATTAATCAATTTATCTTGGAAATTTAGCCAACGTCTTTGGCTTATCCTTTTATCATTTCGTTTATTGTAATATTTTACAATTGCCTCACAATCAGTACGAACAGTGATTTCCTTTTTATTTAATAAGAATAGGCGAAAAGCATTAAGCACATATATGACAGCAAGCAATTCCTGGTCAATACTGGATGTGACGTTCTGTTCCTTAAAATTACCACTTGCATAACGACATAATTTCTCATTTATTTTAGGAAGATATTTATGAGTTTTACTATATAGTATACCACCCCATCCTTGTTCGCTCCCATCAGTTTCAATAATTAAATAATCATTGTCTAAGGGTAAGGTTAAAGGTGGGAGGTTTGTAACAGCATTTTTAATTTGCTGAATTAATTTTTTATCTTCAGGACTAAAATCTCGTCGTCCCGTTTTTGATAATTTCGAATAAAGTGGTCCTGTTAATTTGACAAGATCTTTAATAAATGGTCGAGCGTAGTTTAGTAATCCAAGGAATTTTTGTAATTCCTTTACTGTGGTAATTTCTTTTGTTTCTAATACTTTCTGTGTAATATGAGGTTGTAGACTAATCTTACCATTGCCAATTTCTACTCCAAGAAATGAAATATTTTGTTTATAAAATTCTGCTTTCTTGGTAGATATTACTAAACCATTTTTTAGAAACTCTAGAAGGACTAATTTAAGATGTCCAGTATGTTCCTGTTTAGTTTTACTATGTACTAATATATCATCAATATAAACACAAACAAAAGGTCTATATTTGGTAAAGATATTATCCATTTTTCTTTGAAAAATACTAGGTGCATTTTTTAAACCAAATGGCATGACTAGCCATTCGTAATGTCCTAATGGACAAGTGAATGCTGTCCATGGTATAGAATCAGTATGCATTCGTATTTGCCAAAAACCACTTTTGCAATCAAATTTACTAAATACACGGCTATTTTGGATTGAATTTATTAATTCCGTTTTATCGGGAATATCATAACCATCATCTGTAGTATTATCATTTAGTCTTCTATAATCAATAACCATACGGGTTTTTCCTCTTACTTGTTCGGAGTGTTTATTAACAATAAAAGCAGGGCTCCGATGAGGTGATTCAGATTTTTGTATAACTTTTAAAGATAATAATTCATTAATGTGCATTTCAAATTCTTTCCGGTTCTCATTGGATGCTTCTATTTTCTTATTAGTAATTCTAAAATTGGGATTCTTTAATATTAATTTACATTCTAATTTATTTCTGTCCCAATGTGCTTGGGGATTTTCACCAAATATCCCTTGTTTTTCAGCTTTAGAAATTATATCATCTAATTCAAGTACTCATGTTTCAATAAAGCTAACTAATAATTGTGGTTTTATAAAAGATTTACAAGACCCCTTAATTTTACATTTACAATCATCTTCTAATTCAGTAGTAGCTTCTATCTCTTCTATCTTTGGTTTATTGGTTATAAATTGATTATACGGGATTGGGGCATCTAATAATAGGGTAATATTGTTCCGAGTAAAGGTACA
Source organism: Euonymus europaeus (assembly GCA_963580455.1). Lineage (NCBI taxonomy): Eukaryota > Viridiplantae > Streptophyta > Magnoliopsida > Celastrales > Celastraceae > Euonymus > Euonymus europaeus. The sequence goes on from OY756965.1 coordinate 34,153, forward strand.
GCCATAAGCAAAATTCAACAAAAAATCTAAACCTAGAATAAATTTTGTAGATCTAAGATTTAAAGGCCTTATATTTATATCAGATGTTGGTTTTAATAATTCTTTTATCTTATTGTTAAATCCAATTTTATAAGGTGCCAATTTTTTAGTATAAGTATAAGTATGTCCTGTCATTGATTCGGCTGTATACTGATATTGGTTTGGTATAGTAGTCTGGTACTCTAAAGGTATTAATTCTTCTGCTATAACTGAATTAGAACTTCCACTATCAACTAGGGCTATTGTATTTAATTCCCAATTTTTTATTTTTATAATACAAGGAATCTTAACGAATGTTATCTTATTATGTTGTTCTAAGTTCATAATTGGAGAAATCATACTTATATTTGCTCCTTCAAACACGGGTTCCTTATCTTTTTGTAAGATTGCTTTTTCTGGAAGTATCCTCCCTTCATGATACAATTTATCTATCTGTTCTTGGCATTTATTAACTAAGTCAGTGAGATGTTCGATTTTATTTTCAAGACTAATTATTCTTATTTCAAGAATTTGTTCTCTTTCGTTCTTTGTTTCTTTATTTTGTAGTGGTTGTAATTCTACACCACTTTGTTCTAAACAAAATCTACATATTTCTAGAAGGCAATTTTCACATTGATATCTTAATTTTAGTGAGGGACATAAATGACATTTTATACAAGGGTGATCATTACTTCCCTTTTGGTTTACCCATTGACACGCAAGACATTCACCCAATGGCATGGAGTATATCTGGATTAAGATATGGGTTGTCAAGTATGTTTCTGAAATAATCTTTTTCTAATAATTGGGGATTATTCATGGTATATATATGGTTTATAAATTCATTTGATTCATTATCAGAAGAATCTTCATCTTCCTCTATTATAACTTCTTGTACACTATATATGGATTCAGTGTCACTTACATAAGCATCTACTTTCAATAAGTCTTCATTGACACAATCTACTAAGATGGATTCCATATTATTTGTATTTGATCTCTTAGGGCATTGTCTTACTAAATGATCTTGTTTGCCACAAACAAAACAGCTTAATTTATTCTTGTAGTTTCGTTCGGGATTAAATTTTCTAACATGTTTCTCTTTTGATAAGAATGGATTTTTTGCACCACTTCTAGATAGATAATATTTCTTTTTATAGGGTTTGTCCGACCTATAGTATTTCTTTTTCTTATAGGACCTTTCCTTATTTGTTTGTTCTTTACCATATTGTAGTACCCGATTTTTGTCCGGATAAGACTTATTTGGTCATATAAAAAATTATTGTTTAAAAATAAATAAAATTGGTATGGAGAAAAGCCCAAATTCGTTGGCAAACTAGGTCCATTCTCACGAGCCCAATAAATCAAGTCCAAAAATAAATAAAAATAATAAAATAAATAAAGAGGGAATTCGGTTTGGGACTCTTGATCCATTTGTTATTCTCCTTTTCAATCTCAAAATCCTTTCTTCAAATCCTATTCTTATTAAACTTATCTCTTTACCTTTAGTTTTACCTAAACCTCCTTCACCTATAAATAGGTTTCTTTTCCACCATAAAAAGGATTCTTTTTTTTTTTTTGGGAGAGGGGGAGCCGTATCTCTCTTTTGGGAGCTAACCACCATCTTTTCAATTTTTCCTCTACAAGCTGTCACTTCCTTATTCCCTTGACTTATTGACTTCTCCTCCATCTCACCACAATTTCTATTGCTCAGGTCTCTTATCACCTACCCTTGCTAAATCATCCAATTATCATATATCACTAATTTGAGCCTAATCGAGCACTGTCACTCATCCGATTTCCTCCATCACAGGTGATTTATATGTACTCTTTCTGCACTTTTGATATATGTATGCATAGGTATATTTAGATACATATATACATATATATATATATATGAATGTTGTGGGTGTTTATTATATATATTTGTGCACTTTTGAAAAGTTGTGTGTGCATGTTATATATGAATGCTGTGTATGTGTGTATTATATATATCTATGCGTAAATATATTGGTGCCATGTTCATGTGCTGTAGATATGAGTTACATAATGTCAGACTGTACATACCTATATATATATATATATGCCGATTATATATGCATGTGCGGGTGTTGTGTATATATGTGCTTTGATTGATATTGATATTTTATACCTATATACGTGTAAATCTATGGTGGATGATGCTTTGTATATGTTTATATTAATAGGTTTTTATGTGATGTCATGTATGTATATTGTGTGTATATATATTTGGATTTGATAGATCGTTAGTTGACCCTTAGCAAATTACCGAATTAAATACCAAAAGTTGGTATTCTTAGCGATAGTTCAATGTCATAAGTTGGAATTTTAAGGATTCAAATACCATAAGTTGGTGCCTTTTTTGAAACTTACCAAAAGTTGGTAACGAATTTGCGTTGGTGATAAATAAACCATTTATTTTCGATGTTTCTACGAATAATTGGTTTTTTTTTAATGAAATTAATTTATTTTTTCCTTATGGTCAATAGTTGACCCAAACTTTTTCTTTAAAAATCTTTCCAAAAACTATCATAAGTTGATAGTGTTTCAAAAATCAAATTTAACTATCATAAGTTGATAGTGTTTCAAAAATCAAATTTCTTTTAAAACTATCATAAGTTGATTGTGTTTTTACAAAACCTTTTTTTTATTTATTTAAATGGGCAATGTTTTCCCACACAAAAATAGCTTTGCTACTCATCTAAAATTATTTCATGTTTCTTGCATAGAAATTATGAGAATTAAAGATGAGACACCAATTTTTAAAACAAACTCTATCATTTTTTTATGTCTTGCAAAGAGCAAGCTTTCGTAGGGTAGTCATCTAATTAATAAGGTAACTGTTTTCAAACAGGTGTTATGGGGTGCTAATACCTTCCTCATGCTCAATCGACCCCCGTTCCCTTTTTCTCTGGTTCGCAGGTTTTTTTGGGTGTCCAATTGCACCTTAAATCAATTGGTGGCGACTCTCGAGTTTTTTTTTATATATTTTTGTGTTACGAAATAATATTATTTTACAGGAGTATTTCGCCGATCCGCGTCGTGACCCCGGTTGCGACAACTGGCGACTCTGCTGGGGACAAAGAGGTTTTTAAAACCGTAGAGGGTCAAGCCTGTATGATTAATTGATGATTATCATTTTTTTTTTTGTGAGATATCAGTTTGTGTATTTTGTAACAAGTTTTTGTTTGTCTATCTTGTGATTTATATGTTTTCTTGTATATTCATCTTTGCACATTCATACTCATTACGGCCTACCACCCGGGCTCTACCTCTAGCACTAGAGAGGGTTGACTACTATTCTCGTGAGATTCCGTCTCCGCATGGATAGTAGAAAACATCCTCACCGGATTGACTTCCCTTAAAAGTTAGGGGAAGAGCTTTTGTCTCAATAGTTGAGATTTAAAAGCAACCTGATCCGGGACCTCGCGATGTAGTTAGATAAGCCTACCCATGTATTTGATAAACTCTAGATCATGTTTGAAATTTTTCGAAGTTTATGCTGCTTTATGGAATGACATATTTTATTCATTGTGGAATTTATTTATTTATTTTCTATTATTTTTCTCTACTACCTTAATTCGTTACTAATTTGCTTTGCCCATGTTTGTTTGTTTGTTTTTGCATCTGCATTCACATAGGCACAGTCATTGCAGTTTGGTTCGATAATACTTGCAAAACATCATGGCATCAGGGATTTCCACATGTAGCAGGATTGACATCTATGAAGCAAGGGTTGAATTGAGCAAAATGCAATCTGAGCATGGAGATAGCTTGATTGGGGATATTTTATTACCAAGGGTAATAAAAACAGAGTTTTCAAAGCATACATGGCCACGACTAGTAGGTTTGTGGGCCCGAGTAAGTTCGAAATTGGGTCCAGAATTTTCGAAGAAATATGGCAATATTGGAAGTTTGATAAGGGTTGTTACACCAGTAACGTTGCTCCAAGCAGCCACGCCTTATTGGGATCCAGCATACAGGTGCTTCACATTCGGGCGGATAGACTTTTCACCCACAATTGAGGAGTATGCACAACTATTGCAACTAGAGCCGCATAATACAAAGATGTATTATTTTCATGAAAACATGACAGCTGAAAAGATTGTTGCTAGAATTATGGAACGAGAGACTGACGAGGTCAGGAGAATGGGTTCACTAAAAGGGGGCAAATGGTGTTTTCCAATTGATGAGTTGATGAAATATGTTGAGGAAAAACCAAATACATTATTAGGACAGTCTGCATTGGCACTTGCTATATATGGGGCTGTCTTGTTTCCTTGCACTCAAGGGTATGTTGAAGGGAGAGTGATCAAGCTTTTCAGCCAGGTGGACCGGGGCATGAATCCAATTCCGGCAATTATATGTGAGACACTTCGTTCTCTTAATTTTTGCCGCCACAACAAGAAAGCAAGGTTTATTGGATGCTCAGCCTTACTCGGAGTTTGGTTAATAAGTCACATTCAATACTATAAGCAATTTGATGTCCCAAGAATTGCTTTTAAGGACCATACTCGGCCAGAAAGGAGACCACTATGGGAGTTCACCGAAACAAAATGGAGGCAGGGATATCCAAGTATCGAGGAATGGGAGGAGTTTTTGCAATCAGTGGATGTTCATAATATTGAAGGAAGGGCTCCTTGGTTCTTGCCAGATGCATTTTTGTATAGATGTGGAGATTTTCCTTGGGTCCCTTTACTAGGCCCATGGGGGGCAGTTAGTCAAGCACCAGCTTTAGTATTCCGTCAGATGGGATCAAATCCTTGTATCCCGGCCACACATGGTTTGCTAGATTTTGAATTTTCTTATGATGATGGAGAGGATCCGGGGTTAATCATACCAAAGGTGAGAAACGTACTTAAGGCATGGAAAAACCTAAAGACTACTAATCGCGGAAAGCGCACATCTGATGGAACTTTGGTGTACTTCAAATGGCATGAAAAAAGAGGCAAAACCACTTCAGAGAGCAATGTCCAGAATATAGGCAGCTATGAAGGAAGGACAAGTGGATCTCATAATATGGCAGAGGATAGTGGTATGAAACCTCAAAGTAATGAGCATATTGGTCAAAGAAGGAAAAGACCCAGTGTTGAAGAAGATGAAGACCCAACTGCAAAGAAAATTGAGAATCTAGAAAAAGCGTTACAAAAGGTAACTCAAGAAGCTGAAAGTCACAAAAGGAAATATGGATTGATAAAAGAAGAATTATCTAGAGCCAAGTTACGAGAGGAAGAAGAGATGGACGAATTAGAAAGAGTGAGCAGAGAAAGGATGCATATGGAGCAAGACAATTTACAGATACGAATGGAACTCCAAAAAGCAAATGAGGAAAGGTCACAAGCAATGGAAGAAGCAAAAGCTTGGAAGCTCAAACACCAGAATATTGAGCACGTGAATATTGCAATGGAAGCAGCCATAAGAAGAAACCATGAAGAAATTGATCAGTTAAGAGTAGCACATCAGACGTTGCTTAGACAAAGGCAATTGGAGGTGGCCGAATTAACTGATCAAAATGAGGCATTACTTCAAGGCCTCGTAGAGAGCCGTGAAGCACGTGCAACACTCACGCGTCGGATTGGGATAGCAATGTGTCAAGTGACAAAGTTGTCAACATGGGCTATTTCTTTTGAAAAGGAAGCTGCAAGGTTGTGTCAGAATGAAACACTTCAAGGTCCAGAATTTGAGAAAGTCTCACAATTCTTGGGCAGTCTTCGTAAAGATTTAGAGATAATTGGAGGGCTCCAGCATGGGGGATTTCCAAATTAGGGACTAGTTTCTTTACATCCAATAATGACTGTCATGTAACAGTACAAGTTGCTTTAATGGAATGGTGTTTTGTTTCTATTATTGTTTCAAAATGCAATGACTACATAGGATTCACATTAAAGCACAAGCATGCATTTAATAAAATAAATAAATAAAAAGGCTAATAATGTCATATCCTTCATCACAGGTTTAGTTCATCATCAATCATAGCTCCAAAAAATCAGCCACGTCATCCCTATCGTACTCGCTTGCAATCACGAATCATGGAAGGGTCACAAAAACAAAGTGAAGACACTCAAAATAGAGATCAGGGGCAGAATCAGGAACTTGTTGAAATGAGAGAACAGATTGCTTTCCTTGTTAAACAAGTGACCTTGCTGACAAAAGGGAAAGAAGTTGCAGAGAGTTCGGTACCCAATGTAGACATGGGGAAACATGTTTACCCAAGCACGCCCACTTACCCGCCTGGCTACACTCATGTTTATACCCAACTCCCACAGGAAGCAAAGCAAGTTCCTCAACATGCTATAAACCAACCTCAGATACGTGTTCCCCCAATCCGCATCCCTCCACGAGGAGATTATTTTCCAACAAACCAAGATATTGCAGGACATGTGGATGCTAATGGAATGCCTGTAGTTGAAATGACAAATCTTGAAAGCCATGATGAAGGAGATTTGACAAATGATGCAATCAAGAAACTGGAAAAACGAGTAAGGGTTATGGAGGGCTTTAACGCCTCTGAAGCACTAAACCCGAAGAATTTATGTCTAGTGAAAAATTTGAACATCCCACATGACTTTCAGTTGCCAAAATTCACTCTCTTTGATGGCACAGGTGTTCCTTTCGATCATTTGACTATGTACTGTCGTCGTATGCAGCCATATGCAAATAACGACAAACTGCTAGTGCATTACTTCCAAGATAGCTTAATTGGAGTGGCTCAAAGGTGGTTTAATGGGCTTAGCTCTTCAGCTGTTTCCTCATGGGAAGATTTAGCCGAATCGTTTATGAAGCAATACAAACACAACGAGGAAAAGATCCCAACTGTTTATGATCTCCAGAATACATCGATGAAAGACGGAGAAAGCTTCAAAGAATATGCTCATCGTTGGAGAGATTTGGCAGCCCAGATAACTCCACCTCTCTCAGAAAGGGATTTACTCAATGCCTTTATTGATGCCCTTCAGGAACCTTACACTTCTAAGCTAGTAGGGGGTGGCCACAGTGATTTGGCAGACATAATACAGGCAGGAGAACGTGTGGAGAGATGTATAAAAAGAGGAAATTTGTATATCCCTACTCCAGAAAAGCTAGATCAACAAAAGAATGTTAAGGGAAAGAAAAAAGAAAGTGAAGTACATTCTGTGAATTTTGATTCTTCACAGATCACCTACAATGCTCCAACTTCAAGTTATCGTCCGAGGAGTAATGCCCCTAGAATGTCAAGTCCAGGTGCATATCCTCCTCCTCGAGGAAGTTACCAACATGAGTATAACTCTCAGCCTTCCAATCAAAGCGTCCATAATTCAAATACTTACCAAAACCCACGTTCTAACCAAAGAAGGCAAGTTGAACATTTTGATCCTATACCTATGACGTACGCGAAATGTTTTACCAAACTACAAGCCCAAGGGGCGGTAGTACCAGTTCCGGGAAGAGTTCACCAACCACCATATCCTCCATGGTATGACCCAAATTCAACATGTCTCTATCATGGGGGTGCACCCGGCCATTCGACAGAAACATGCTTGACATTTAAAAGGTTGATACAAGGAATGATTGAAGCAAAATGGTTGGACCTAAATGTCGTGGACAAGCCAAATGTCAACAATAACCCATTACCTAATCATGCGAATGACGGGGTGAACTGCATTGAGAAATCTCATGTTTTCAAGAGAGGAGTTTCAGAGGTTACAATGCCATTGGGACAGTTGTTTGATATGTTAAAGGAACAAGGAATGGTTGGAACGATAAGTTCGTTTCTCCAAAGTGAACAACTAGATGTGACTAAGACTTGCAAATATCATAGTGGAATGGAAGGTCATACCATTGAAGAGTGTGGAAGTTTTCAAGAGAAAATACAAGAGTTGATAGACTTGAGGAGAATTATTTTTGAAAAGAGAGAAGGTCGAGTAGGCCATGTCAATGTCCTCGGGGGATATTATCAAGGGCCGAGGCCAGATAATGTGAAACCTTTTGTTCTGCAATATTCTTTAGAGGATACACCATCAACTGCTACTCAAAAGGCAAACATAGGACCCTCATTTAAAAATGACAATGCAATACCATGGGTTTATGGGATGGAAAAGGAAATACCTCAAGAAGAAATAGTAGATAACATATCTGGCATTAGTGGAGTTACCCGAAGTGGTAGATGTTTTGCTCCAAATAAGGCAGAAGGAAATCCAATAGTAGATTCCGAGGCTGAGCGCAAAAGAAAAGGGAAAGCTATTCCAGGAGTTGAAGGGTTAGCTACTGGGTTAGCTACTGGACCAAAGGAGGATTCCTTTATGAAAAAAACCATAACAGAGGGAGAAGTACAAGAGTTTTTAAAAATTGTGCGACAAAGTGAATACATGATAGTTGATCAACTAAAGAAGACTCCTGCTAAGATCTCTATCTTGGAATTGATAATGAGTTCTGAACCACATCGTCAAGTTCTGTTAAGAATGTTGAACCAAGCCTATGTGCCAGAAAAAATTCATACAGAGTCTTTTGAGGGAATTGTAGGAAATGTGTTAGCTTCTCATTTGCTATCTTTTACTGAGGAGGATATTCCATCAGAAGGAATGGGTCATAATAAAGCATTGCACATATCAGCTATGTGTCGTGGAAAAGAAATCGCAAGCATTCTCATTGACAATGGTTCATCACTTAATATCCTGCCAAAGGAGACTCTCGAAAAATTGCCAATTGATAGGTCATATATGAGACAAGTGCCAATGGTGGTGAAAGCTTTTGATGGAACCCGTAGAGAGGTCATGGGAGAAATTGAAGTACCATTGGAGGTGGCAAATGTGACATTCAATGTGCCATTTATAGTTATGGACATCACGCCTACTTACAGTTGTTTGTTGGGCCGACCGTGGATTCATACTTCCGGAGCAGTTCCTTCATCGTTACACCAGATGCTCAAATTTGCCCATAATGGGAGGGTATACATAGTGAAGGGACAATCCGAATGGATGGTTGCTAGTCTTTCTGATGCAGCTCACATTGATGCTCCTATGGATGGGATCGAGAGTTCATTTCAATCCTTCGAGATAGCCAGTGCTAGTTATATAAAGGAAGGATTTTCCCTTCCTAATCCCCAAGTATCCAAAACAACCAAAGCTATAGCCAGAACTATGTTGAAATTGGGATTCCATCCAGGAGAAGGCCTTGGCATAAATCACCAGGGAATTCGAAGACCAATTGAATTGGAAAAACATTCTGAAAGATGGGGTTTGGGTTATAAACCCACAAGGGCAGATTGGGAAAGATCACGATCAGAGAAGCAAGCACGACGGATAGCACGCCTGGAAGGACGAGAGTTAGAGATTAAGGAAAAACAAGTTCCTTGGCTCTATGATAGTTTTGTGTATGGAGGAATGCAGAATGGAGCGAAGTTGACTAATACTGGGGCAGTTTTTGGAAAACGGCCATTCATAAACTCAATCGATGATACTAATACAAGGATGGAGACTTTGTGTGATCAATTGATGGAATTTCAAGTCTCTATGGTGGAAGAAGGGCAAGGTTCAAAAGCTAGGCCATCCTTTGTCATTTCTCATCCTCCAGATTTCAAGCTTAGAAATTGGACCAGTCTAGAGCTTCCAGTGCCTTTCAAGAATCTGCAAGAGTAATCTCGAATGCACTACCATCGTGAGCCCAGCTCTAGGCTCTCGATTGGGTTTTTCCTTTTGTACAGAGCATGCTTTACTTATTGCAAATAAATTGCATAGCATGGCTAATGCATGTAGTTTCATCACTTATCTTCATTCACTTTTCTTAAAATAAAGTATTCTTGTTCTGAATTCAATGTTCACTCATTTTTATTCCTTCCATTTCTCTTTTCCCAATTCTAGTTTATTTTATGTCTTTAACAGGCATGAAAATGATGATAACAAAGAGGATGAGCTTAACGAACCAGATTTTTGTGCACCTATTAGTAATATCGAACTTGATTATGAATTTGAGGATGAAATTGAAATTCTACCAGAGATGTTGAGACAAGTAAATCAAGAGAAGAAAATAATTCAGCCTCACCAAGAATTCATTGATATTATCAATTTAGGGACTGAGAAGGAGAAAAAAGAGGTGAAGGTTGGAACTGCCTTAAAAAGGGAAGAAAAAGAAAGATTGATAGATTTATTGCACAGTTATCGAGATATATTTGCTTGGTCATATCAAGACATGCCTGGGCTAGACACGAACATAGTAGTTCACAGGTTGCCATTGAAACCAGATTGTTCGCCAGTAAAACAGAAACTGAGGAGATTAAAGCCAGAGGTGTTGTTGAAAATTAGAGATGAGGTCAAAAAACAATTTGATGCTGGCTTTTTAGCAGTATCACATTATCCTGAATGGGTGGCGAATATTGTGCCAGTTCCAAAAAAAGATGGCAAAGTCCGAATGTGTGTTGATTACAGAGACCTTAATGGTGCGAGCCCGAAAGATAACTTCCCTCTACCTCACATTGATGTATTGGTAGACAATACTGCAGGGCATTCTACTTTCTCTTTTATGGATGGTTTTTCGGGATATAATCAGATCAGAATGGCACCAGAAGATCGTGAAAAAACGACTTTCATCACCCTTTGGGGAACCTTTTGTTATAAAGTGATGTCATTTGGGTTGAAGAATGCAGGAGCTACATATCAAAGGGCTATGGTCACTTTGTTTCATGATATGATGCATAAGGAAATTGAGGTATATGTTGATGATATGATAGCAAAGACAAAGGAAAGTGAAGATCACATTGTAAATCTCCAAAAGTTGTTTGGTAGATTGAGGAAACATCAATTAAAGTTAAATCCGGCCAAATGCACATTTGGAGCTACCTCAGGAAAGTTGTTAGGATTTATTGTCAGTAAGAAAGGAATTGAAGTAGATCCTGACAAAGTTAAGGCAATTATGGAAATGCCACCACCTCGCACGGAGAAGGAGATCAGAGGATTCTTAGGAAGGTTGAATTATATTTCACGTTTTATTTCACAGTTGACAGCCACATGTGAACCCATTTTCAAATTGTTGCGCAAGAATAGTCCAACCGAGTGGAATGAAAATTGTCAAGTCGCTTTTGAGAAGATTAAGCAGTATTTACAAAATCCACCAGTGTTAATGCCACCTGTTGCAGGAAGACCATTGATTCTTTACTTGACTATTTCAGACAGCTCAATGGGATGTATGCTTGGACAACATGATTCATCTGGGAAGATAGAGCATGCCATTTACTATTTGAGTAAGAAGTTTACAAATTGTGAGATGAACTATTCTATGCTTGAAAAAACCTGTTGTTCACTAGCATGGGTTGCTCACAGACTTCGACAATACATGCTTTATCATACCACATGGTTGATTTCTAAAATGGATCCCATCAAGTATATTTTTGAAAAGCCATCACTCTCGGGAAGAATAGCCAAGTGGCAAATGTTATTGTCTGAATATGATATTCAGTATGTCACACGAAAGGCTATAAAAGGAAGTGCTATAGCGGACTATTTGGCGGAGCGAGCAATTGATGACTTTCAGCCTATGATCGTTGGTTTTCCAGATAGTGATATTATGGCCTTATCCATAGAAGAGATGAGTTTGGAACAGTCTGAAAAATGGACCCTACTATTTGATGGTGCATCTAATATGATAGGATGTGGAATTGGGGCAGCACTTATATCACCAGAGGGGAAAGTCACGCCATTTACTGCCAAATTATACTTTGAGTGCACCAATAACGTTGCTGAATATGAGGCATGTGCAATGGGGATTCAAGCAGCTATAGATGTCGGAATTAAAAGGTTACAGGTTTATGGAGACTCACAGTTAGTAATCCGACAATTGAATGATGAATGGGAAACCAAGGATTCTAAACTGGTGCCCTACTATCAGTTTATCAAAAAGATGATCAAGTCATTTGATTGGATTGAACTTGACCATATCCCAAGAGAACAAAATCAGATAGCAGATGCTTTGGCAACCCTAGCAGCAATGTTTGATTTAGATCCGCGAGGAGAAGTCCAGGTCATTAAAATTGAGAAGAGAGAGGAAAATGCATATTGTTCAAATATAGAAGAGGAATTGGATGGTAAACCGTGGTATTATGACGTGAAGAAATACTTGGAAAGAAGAGAGTATCCCCCAGATGCCTCAGAAAATGACAAGCGCACCATACGAAGACTCTCTAGTTCCTTTCTGTTAGAAGGAAATGTGTTATATAAGAGAAGTTCAGGATTTGTACTCCTTCGATGTGTGAATATTGATGAAGCTAAACAGATTATGAAAGAGATTCATGAAGGAATTTGTGGAACTCACTCTAGTGGGTACTCGATGGCAAGGAAGATATTGCGAGCAGGCTACTATTGGCTCACTATGGAAAGGGATTGCATCAGCTATGCAATCAGATGCCACAAGTGTCAAATTTACGCTGACAAAACTCATGTTCCAGTGAACCCCCTACATGTATTAGCAGCCCCATGGCCATTTTCTATGTGGGGTTTAGATGTTATTGGCCCAATTGAGCCAAAAGCTTCCAATGGACATCGCTTCATTCTAGTCGCGATTGATTATTTTACAAAGTGGGTGGAAGCAAATTCGTATGCTAATGTGACAAGTAATGTCATCGTTCGATTTTTGAGGAAAGATATTGTTTGTCGCTATGGGGTTCCTGAAAGGATCATTACTGACAATGGCACAAATTTCAATAGCAGGATAATGAATGATTTCTGTAAGCAGTTTAAGATCAAACATCATAATTCATCTCCTTATCGTCCTAAGATGAATGGGGCTGTTGAGGCAGCTAACAAAAATATTAAGAAGATCATTCAAAAGATGACAGAAAATTACAAAGATTGGCACGAAAAGCTTCCCTTTGCTTTATACGGATATCGGACTTCTGTGCGCACTTCCACTGGTGAAAGTCCTTTTGCTCTAGTATATGGAACAGAAGCAGTTATTCCTGTTGAAGTGGAAATTCCTTCACTAAGAGTGGTGGTAGAGGCCAACTTGGAGGAGACAGAATGGGTTCGAAGTCGATATGAACATTTAAATTTTATCGAGGAGAGGAGATTGGGGGCCCTTTGTAGAGGACAACTTTATCAAAAACGAATGGTAAGAGCACATCATAAGAAAGTGCGCCTTCGTTGTTTCAGAGAAGGAGATTTAGTATTAAAAATGATCCAACCACCTCAAAAAGATCATCGAGGAAAATGGACTCCTACTTATGAAGGACCATATGTGGTGAAGAAATCATTCTCTGGTGGAGCAGTAGTTTTGACAAAAATGGATGGCGATGATCTTTCTCATCCTGTGAATGCCGATGTCCTGAAGCGATATTATGCATAAAAAAAAAAGAAAAAAAACAAAACAAACAAAACAAAAAAAAAAAAAGAGAAAAAAAGAAAAAAAGAAGAAATATGCTAAAGTGAAAACCCTTTTGGGCGCTTTAGGCAAGAAGCTATCAAGGATGGCTGGGAGACATTCGGTTAGAATCCACAAATGGTCAAGTAAAGACAGATGTATTTCAGAATACAGTGAGCGGCCAGTGGGGGTTGACTACGGGTTCAATGCTTATCAAAGTTCATGATTAAATTCGACAATTGCGAAGTAGGTGCACACAAAAACTGGGGCAGTTTTTGCGCAGAGTCTGGGTTTAGTTATTGAGTGCTTGTAAAAGAAATTCTATTTTTCTAAATTTCTTGAGCCTTCATATGTATATATTCTTCCTGAAAGGAATTGTTTCAGCTCTCTATCTACCTTTTTTCAATAAATACTCAGTAAATGATCATTCATAATCCTTTGTTTCATTTGCTAGCCTTTCCACAAAACTTCTTGTACATATATTCTCTTAAATATTTTTTGCTTCTCATGTGCATAGCCATGCTGTTAAATTTATTGAGAATAAGTTTTGACATAAATATGTGGAAAACAAGTGCATTAGAAGATTGTTCTTAGCAAGGAATTAATAGGATTTGGTACTCTGGATTGATCAAGAGCTAAGAGAAATCAGGGGATATGACAAATTGACAAAGAGATTACCAAAAGACGGTTTAAAGGCATTCGCTAAGTGGAAAATCTTGTACAAGGGGTGTGCTTTTATCTATGGAGATATGGAATCAGGATTCATGCAACAGATTTCTTCCCTAGTTGGAGTACCAAGAATCTTGATAAATTCTCCAAGTGGGCGACTGCATTTTCTTCAGGATCACGAAATAAGTGAAGGCTCGACAGTAACTATGGACCATGATCACAAAACAGTTGACAGTTATAGAAATATCCATATTTTAACGATTCGTGATTGTGCAAGTACAAGGGATGACGGATGACAGATGACAAGGGGTCATGTATGATTGCATCATTTTGCATCATTTGCATGTTTTCATTTCTCATATTAATAGAAAATGGGATAGTTACAACATGAGGATAACTTTGCCAAGAATTGCTTACACATTCAAGTATTTGTTTAGCCAAGCCGGGAATGGCGCAATGATCCCGAGCACTTTCATTTTCCTCTTTAGTTCAGCCAAGCCGGGAGTGGCACAATGATCCCGAGCACTTTCATTTTCCTCTTTTGTTTAGCCAAGCCGGGAGTGGCGCAATGATCCCGAGCACTTTCATTTTCCTCTTTAGTTCAGCCAAGCCGGGAGTGGCACAATGATCCCGAGCACTTTCATTTTCCTCTTTTGTTTAGCCAAGCCGGGAATGGCGCAATGATCCCGAGCACTTTCATTTTCCTCTTTAGTTCAGCCAAGCCGGGAGTGGCACAATGATCCCGAGCACTTTCATTTTCCTCTTTAGTTCAGCCAAGCCGGGAATGGCGCAAGGATCCCGAGCACTTTTCCGTTTTATTTGTTCAGCCAAGTCAGGAGTGGCGCAATGATCCCAAGCACTTTTATTTTCCCCTTCAGTTTAGTTGAGCCGGGAATGACACGTTGATCCCGAACTCCTTTCTTGTCCTTTATCACGATCAAGTCGTAGGACACTTAAAGAGACTGTATTTTTTATATGTACCAAATAAAATCGATTTACTACACCTTTGTGTGCCATTTACTTCGTAAAGGTCACACAAAGGGGGGCAGCTGTAGTACCCGATTTTTGTCCGGATAAGACTTATTTGGTCATATAAAAAATTATTGTTTAAAAATAAATAAAATTGGTATGGAGAAAAGCCCAAATTCGTTGGCAAACTAGGTCCATTCTCACGAGCCCAATAAATCAAGTCCAAAAATAAATAAAAATAATAAAATAAATAAAGAGGGAATTCGGTTTGGGACTCTTGATCCATTTGTTATTCTCCTTTTCAATCTCAAAATCCTTTCTTCAAATCCTATTCTTATTAAACTTATCTCTTTACCTTTAGTTTTACCTAAACCTCCTTCACCTATAAATAGGTTTCTTTTCCACCATAAAAAGGATTCTTTTTTTTTTTTTGGGAGAGGGGGAGCCGTATCTCTCTTTTGGGAGCTAACCACCATCTTTTCAATTTTTCCTCTACAAGCTGTCACTTCCTTATTCCCTTGACTTATTGACTTCTCCTCCATCTCACCACAATTTCTATTGCTCAGGTCTCTTATCACCTACCCTTGCTAAATCATCCAATTATCATATATCACTAATTTGAGCCTAATCGAGCACTGTCACTCATCCGATTTCCTCCATCACAGGTGATTTATATGTACTCTTTCTGCACTTTTGATATATGTATGCATAGGTATATTTAGATACATATATATATATATATATATATGAATGTTGTGGGTGTTTATTATATATATTTGTGCACTTTTGAAAAGTTGTGTGTGCATGTTATATATGAATGTTGTGTATGTGTGTATTATATATATCTATGCGTAAATATATTGGTGCCATGTTCATGTGCTGTAGATATGAGTTACATAATGTCAGACTGTACATACCTATATATATATATATATGCCGATTATATATGCATGTGCGGGTGTTGTGTATATATGTGCTTTGATTGATATTGATATTTTATACCTATATACGTGTAAATCTATGGTGGATGATGCTTTGTATATGTTTATATTAATAGGTTTTTATGTGATGTCATGTATGTATATTGTGTGTATATATATTTGGATTTGATAGATCGTTAGTTGACCCTTAGCAAATTACCGAATTAAATACCAAAAGTTGGTATTCTTAGCGATAGTTCAATGTCATAAGTTGGAATTTTAAGGATTCAAATACCATAAGTTGGTGCCTTTTTTGAAACTTACCAAAAGTTGGTAACGAATTTGCGTTGGTGATAAATAAACCATTTATTTTCGATGTTTCTACGAATAATTGGTTTTTTTTTAATGAAATTAATTTATTTTTTCCTTATGGTCAATAGTTGACCCAAACTTTTTCTTTAAAAATCTTTCCAAAAACTATCATAAGTTGATAGTGTTTCAAAAATCAAATTTAACTATCATAAGTTGATAGTGTTTCAAAAATCAAATTTCTTTTAAAACTATCATAAGTTGATTGTGTTTTTACAAAACCTTTTTTTTATTTATTTAAATGGGCAATGTTTTCCCACACAAAAATAGCTTTGCTACTCATCTAAAATTATTTCATGTTTCTTGCATAGAAATTATGAGAATTAAAGATGAGACACCAATTTTTAAAACAAACTCTATCATTTTTTTATGTCTTGCAAAGAGCAAGCTTTCGTAGGGTAGTCATCTAATTAATAAGGTAACTGTTTTCAAACAGGTGTTATGGGGTGCTAATACCTTCCTCATGCTCAATCGACCCCCGTTCCCTTTTTCTCTGGTTCGCAGGTTTTTTTGGGTGTCCAATTGCACCTTAAATCAATTGGTGGCGACTCTCGAGTTTTTTTTTATATATTTTTGTGTTACGAAATAATATTATTTTACAGGAGTATTTCGCCGATCCGCGTCGTGACCCCGGTTGCGACACATATGCTTGTGGTAAATAAAGTTTTTTACAAAATCCATAATCTCCTTTTATCTGTCTAGTAGTATGAATATCTAAACATTTTTCTACTAAGCATTCCATAATAAATTGTGCTTTAAAGAAGATACTATTAAGTTGAGGTTGAATCTGATCTTTCTTATCTTTATATTTTTGGGTAATTATTCGACCAAATGGATCTGGTAACTTATCAAACATCTTTAACCCTATATTTTCATCATGAGAACATCCGGCTATACTAGCTAAGAAACAGAAATCTGGAAGAAATTTTTTAACATATATCCATTCGGTAAGTTGGATTTTTTCTAATTCTCTTAAAGCTTTTACTTGGGTTTCAGTTCCTCCTACTCCTGGATGTTCCTTTCCTAATAATAATGCATATATAGTATTTGTAAAATTATGAGGATTTGGCCCTAAGGATGTAAGCCTATTATAATCATTTAAATATTTAGCTTTAAATTGTTCCCATGTGGCTCTAACGGATTGTCCTAAAAATCCTTCTAAATAACTATACATTTGGTCACCTGTCTGGTCAAAGCCATATTTTTCTTGTTGTTCTCTGATTACTATTGTTGACCAAGCTTCTATTACTGTTTCCCAATTTTGTATATCATGAGCAGCTATATTTAGTACTCTACCCTGATCAATTAATTTTGAATTATCTATTTTTTCCCTTGTGTATTTATTTTGTGTTGGTTGTCCTATTTTTTCATTTTCTCTATAATTATCAATTTTATGTCTAGTTGGATATCCTGTAGTTGATGTACTAGAGTTGGGCATTAATGGTCTAGATGATGATTCTGCTTCATCCATCAAATTTATTAAAATCTCCTGATTTTGCATTTCTATTGATTGGTTGACCGTCAAAGGTTCTTCTATATATAGATTTCTTTTAAAATATACATTTCCATCTTTATCTTGTATAAAGCCATCATTTTGGTTTATTATACCCTTATCTATTGCTTCCTGTTCTGCTAATAACAGATCATCGAAAGTCAATTCTAACTCCTTTGGAAAAATAATCTTATTTTCTTCCATGAATAGGTTCTTCTGTTTTTTCATCTTTCGAAGTCGATCCAGTTACTGATTGGTCATTATAATTAGCAAACCTAAAAGAAACTCGTCCGTTAGATATAAACGATTTTTGGGTTTGTGGTACTATAACTGAGTCTTGTTTTTCAAAAATTTTTGAAACGTTCCATTCTTGTCCCGCATTAAGCGCGCTTGGAATTTCCATAGGAAATATCATTCTTATACCTTTTGAGGCTATACTATCTACTAGTCCTTTAATTCCTAATTTATATTGGGTATCATTTGAATCTGTCAATTTTCCTATGAATCCAATAAACATTTCAAAATTCGAAACCGAGATATCGAAATCTTCATATCCTTTAGTCATAAATGATATTTGTATTCTATTGAGATCTTTGACACAAACTGAAAAGTTTGGTGAATGATAGACTAATCCTAAACAGTTATTCATATCTATTTCCATAGATGCTATTGTTGATTTGTCAGGATTCTTGAAAGCTTTATCATGGATTACGACTAACGTCTTAGTTCCTAATCCTTTTCTGTGTAGTGCTTTAACTCCTATTACTATTAATCCTAGGTGAGCATATTGTCTTTGAAGTCTTTCTAATGCTTCAATAGTTTCTCGTTCTAGTAGAGGTATTGTGATAGGTTCTGATGATACTGTTATGTCAACTTCTCGTTGTGACCTAAATAATGAAGATGTCCTAGTAAATCTTCCTATTTCATATAATTTCCTAGGATCCATTAATTCTATATCATTATTCGAGAATATTTCCGTATCTTTTTTAATATCTGCTACATCGTCCAATTGCCTGGTTTTCTTTATTGGTTGTTTGAATATTCTGTCCAAAAAAGATATAGGATTTTTAGAGACTGTTAATGTAGGTTCAGTCTTAATTTTAGCTCCAATACGGCTAAATGGTGATTCTGTTTTTATCAGACTTGTCATTCTGATTTTTCCGTACTCCTAGCAAATTTAACAGGTCCAATTGCAGGTCTTTTTCTGTCTCCTACTTTCATATTCTCTATCATATAGATGATTTTATCCAATTCTGGGTCAATTCTAAATTTGTGTTCAACATTAGTTATTATGTTATTAATCTTCGAGTGTAATTCTACTAGTAATGATATAATAGTATTATTTTGAGCGACTATTATCTTGTCTAATCCTAATGCTCCTGTTTGAGGGGCATGGTGAAAACCTATTGGATTATCAGAGTATTCTTCAGTATTTCTTAATGCTGCTGTGTAATCTCCGCTTTTCTCAGTCATGGATATTTAATTTTATTTTCAAATCTTGTATTGATTTCATTATTGGTTCTAGATTTATTATGTTATTTTTCATAAGAATAGACTTATTTTGATCAAAAATATAATCAATATTTGATGCTAATTGTCTTAGTTCTTTTAACATATTATCCATCCTTTCATGTAATTCTCTGAATTCAATATCTAATGTTTTCCCTGAGATATGATTAAATCAATTAAACTATTCATTTGGCAATTCTTTGCAGAGTGTAACTCATGTTCATACCCATTCTCAAAATGACAATTATGTTTAAAATGTCCTATTTTTCTTATTCCTTTAACTCTTTCAGGAATTAATAGTTCTATGCTGTCAATTTGTCTATCCGTCATGTTGGAGGATAATATTCAGATTCCTATAAAACATCGTGGTATTTAGATCATTAATAATTTTATTGATAAGATATATTTTATTACTCATGTTTAAGCATTCGCATTCAGTTCTTGGTAATCTCCTGTGGAGATCTCTACATGTCTGAGCCCTTATTCTATAATTAGTGTCTAATTGTTCTAGCATAGTTACTATATGCCTTATTAAATTTTTATCTGTTAAATCTAATAATGATATCACTTCTTCAAGTTTTTCAACTATTACACTAGTTTGGTCCATTATTTAGTGGTGGTGGTCTTTGTCTTACTCTATTTGGAATTCTAATATCTATGATATTTTCTAGTGCTGATATAATTTGATTAATTAAGTATATTTTATTTTCTATTTCAACACATATACATGTGTTAAGGTTCATATATTGATGCATATTTTGACATTCTTGTAAATCCATTAATTGAAACGTGCGTAAATCATCCATAGTTTCTATTGTTCGTCTAATCTTTTCTGGGTCTATCAAATTTAAGGATGCCATGATATTTTTCCAATTAAGAAAGTTAGGATCCATTCCTTATTCTAGTTTAGCTTTTATTACAAATTTTCTCTGATATAATAATTGTAATTGTATTAATGTTCCTTGAACCTCTTGGCAAGAATTAAGATGTCTCCAATAGGCCAATCTCTCTAGTTTTTTTACTAGGATTGGTTCCCAATAATTACAATAATTCAAATCTGCATCTTCTATTGGAAAATAGTATTTATCGTATTGTCTCCTTATTTTTTCTAAATAATATTTCCAGGTTCCATCTATTACAGTGTATTCATTCATATTACTCTCCTAGTTAAAACATCAGTTAATGAACAAATTACTTCATACGTGTCTTGCCATTTTATACTGAGTTCTGTTATTCTTTCTTCAATCGTATAATATAAAGTAGACAAAACCTCATCTTCCAAGGAATTCCTAGGATGGTCATGTCTCAAGTTATCTACTGTTGATGCTACGTTACTGAGTCCATCTATTCTCATACTAAAATTTTCTAGACGTGCATATAATGTAAATATTCTGTCCGTCATGGGCGTTTTTTATTATATGTATTACGGATTCGTATTATTTCTTCAAACATATCTTGCCATTGTTGCTGTAGATCATCTATTCTGTCATCTATTATATAAAATAGTATTGATAGGAATTCATAATTTATGGTTCCATAATTATAACTCCTTTTAAGGAGATTTATTTGTTGTGTTAATCTAATCAAATAATCTATTTGTCTATCAATTATATCAAAGTTACGATATAATCCTTCAAGCCTTTCCATTTTTACGATCTTATCCTTTGTCCTAATGGAACGTCTAATAATACAAGATGCCACTGTAACATATTAATTAATTTTTTATACATTAATGTACGTTGATTTAATTCTTCACAATTGCATGTCTTTATCTGACAGTTGCAGGTCCATACATTATTGTCATAATACTGTGGTTGACAATTATGTCGTAAAGTGCTTGTCCCTGGGTCCGGATGTAGTCCACATATATTTTCAGATAAGTGAGTCTCATTATTAATGGTCTGGTCTCTTCTTAAAGTAACAATTAAATCATTTACTTCATTCTGATCATTGAAGTCTATCATAGAGATTGCTTGGCAAAAACTTTCCACGTTATACGACATATTTATCGTCTTTTAGGTACAGTTATTTTATAAAGGTATACTATGTCTCGTGATACTGTTACTGATGTGCATATGTTAATTATTATTTGCCTGGGCTTCATAACCACTGTTAGGAGGCAGAGCCTACCGTTTAATGGCGCCGTTAGCAAACGTAATTTAAAGTCCTTAATATTAATTTGTATTTCCATTTTATATCTTTTTCTGGAGGTTAAGGTACCTGCACCTCTGAGACCGGATCCCAGAACTCAGATCAGAAAGAGGAGGGAGAAGAGAAATTGTTAACCCTGGGCAGATAATTAACTGCTTCAGGGACTCGTAACAGTTGATAGCAGTCATAATATTCTTATATATATATAAATAATTATGTATGATGACATACATGGGTTTCATAACCACTTAGGCGGCAAAGCCGTCCATTTGATGGTACCCTGGTATGTTTATGATAATATATGTCTAATATATTTATCAATATATTCGCGTATAATATATTTATCATGCTTGGGTTTTATAACCACAAGGAGACATGGCCTTCCATAATATGGTACCCTGGCATATAATATGAAAAGCAATAAATGAAAACATTATATTAGTAATAATAATATTTTTCTTGGACCTTTCCAAATATAGAATAGACCAGAGCATCTCACCTTTTACCTGTATGTCACGTAAAGCTGTTTTTATACTTGTCTGAACCACCTTTGGTCATTATTAAAGTTTTCAACTAAAATATCAGTGGATAAGCTTTGGTCGGAATTTCCTTACCACCTCCGGCTACAATTTTCAGGTCTTACCTCGGGACTTACCCACCGCCCTGCTGCCCTACCTCACCGTCATGGTAAGTTTTCAGATCCTGAAACAAAGCTTTTGGATAATCCATCCTTCCACCATATTTTAGTCTCAACTTTCATAACCTGACAAGTAATAAACAAACAGTACCGACCATACAGGCTACAGGGAGCCTCTGGTCTTATAAGTTTAGCCAATCATAACTTAAAAGATATTCACAAAGTGTTTAAACATATACCTGATATATGTATAACTCCGGTAAGGTCGACCGGCTCCGATACCAAATGGAGGAGGGATGAGTGGGGAGGCTGGGCGGGACACGAAGCCCTAAACCTAAACCCTAAAATATGGACTTGAAACCCTAAAAACAGTAAAGAGCGAAATATTCAGAGCTTTCAATAAGAAGAGTTTATTGCATAAGTTTTTTCAAGCATACATTTACAAGAGGCGAAGCCTCTATTTATAGGCAACCTTAAGGGTAAGCCTGTAATTACAACCAGGGACACGTGTCACATAGACAGAGGCCGGGTGCTCATTGGGCCCCATCGACGCCATCCGTCACCGACAGTGTCGCTGTCAAACAGAAAACGTAACGGTAATACTGTATTTTAGGGCGGACATCAGAATGATGTCAAAATACTGTACAACCCTAAAATAGTAGAAACAAGCAGTAAAAACTAGGGTATAGGGTTTTTACATAGATAGGGGTTTGAAACCCTAAACCCCAAACCCCAAACCCCAAACCCTAAACCCTAAACCCCAACCCCACCCCCAACCCCCAACCCTGAAAACCTAACCCTAAACCCTAAACCCTAAACCCCTAACCCCATAACCCTAACCCCAAAACCCCAAACCCCTAAAACCCCAAAACCCCAAACCCCCTAAACCCCTAAACCCCTAACCCCCTACCCGAAACCCCCAACCCCGAAACCCTAAACCGTAAACCCGAAACCCCCCGACCCCCAAACCCCAAATCCCAAACCAAACTCCCGAACCTTGAACCCCGAACCACGACCCCGACCCCGAAATCTAAACCCCAACCCCCCCCCCCCCCCCCCCCCCCAACTGAAACCCGAAAGCAAAAAAAGATTCAATTTGAGAGTACAAGAGTAAATGCTCATGAGAATCGAAACTAAAAGCAACTAGAAAAAGTAAAACCAACCTCAGCTGCACTGATCTTATCTGGCCAAGAAATATAATCCTCCAGGTGAACCTCATCGCTTAGGTTCATCTTAGCAGTGCAAACCTACACCAAAAGAAACCACTTAAAAGAAAAAATGAATCTTCATAACCACCTGAGGGAAATTTTGATTCTCCCGTCAAAAGAAGTTATTGAAAAAAAAATGCTTGTAAAAACAAAAGGGAAGAAAACGAAAAAAATAATGAGTTGAAGCTCACAAGGAATATGACATCATACACAGAATTATGTACAAGACCCACCTGAAAAACTAGTCTCTTTTGCCTTCTATCAGGCAAAGGAAATTCAATCTTTCGATCAAGCCTCCCAGATCGCAAAAGTGCAGGGTCCAAAGTATTTGCACGATTAGTAGCCATAATGACCTTAACATTGACTCTTTGATCGAATCCATCCATCTGAAACAAAATAGGATGAGATGTCAATATTTCCATCCTAAATAGCTAAAATAACGATAACCTAGGCTAAAAAACAGAGTCAACAAGTAAAACTGTCAGTTGGCAAAACAAATTTGCATTATAGAGAGACACATCCATGTTAACCAGAATATAATTTTGCAAATTGACAAACTAATCTTCTAGCAAGTCCCAAAGGCCTTGATTAAGAAAAAAATTAGAGGTAAAGAACATTCCCTATTACTTCCTAACCAATACATGAAAAGAAATCCATAAGAATCCTCTGAACTTCTCTATCAGCTCCAGTCTAGGGTTAGAGTTTAACAAAAAGATAATTTTGTAAATTGACAAACTAATCGTATAGCCCAAAGACCTTAATTAAGAAAACAAATAAAGGTAAAGAACATTCTTTATTTCTTGCTAATCAATACCTGATTAAGAAGTTCCATAAGAATCCTCTGAACTTCTCTATCAGCTCCAGTTTGAGCATCAAATCGAGCAGTAGCAATAGCATCCACTTCATCAATAAAGATGATTGCAGGAGCATTCTCCTTGGCTAGACGAAAAACATCACGAACCATCCTAGGGTCCTAAAATAAAACAAAAAAGAATATACCATACATAATCAAAGTTTGCCAATCCAGTTAAAATTAGCACGTTTAATGACCAACCAAAAGTCATTTTCATCTCTAAACAGATAAGTAAAGTTCACGACAAAAAGGAAGTACATTAAAGACATGGATTCCAAAAATTTACTCAACATCTTCACCCCAGAGCCTAAAAGACATGTTGATATAGAAAAACACAGAGAAAATAAAATGCAGAGTTATAAAACCTCAGTATCTACTTGCACACAAAGGTCTCCTGTGGCTAGTTGCAAAACGCAAACGCAAGATCAACACTAACAAAATAAAATAAAATGCAAGTTCAATACAGTGAAACTCATGCTTTTAAGATATCAAAAATGATAATAAAGTCAGCCCTCTAAACGTAATATCCAATCAATTAAGATCTTATGTTTTTTTTTAAATCCACACTTTTCTTTTCTTTTGATTATCAATTTTTTGATAATAAGCCAAATATATCATTTAAAGTTCTAATAAATAGAATGAAAACGAGCACTTAGATACCACTCATTAAAAGAAAATAAGAATTGTGAAATTATAATTATAATTTATTATATTAAACAGACAGAATAAATTAAAATAACCAAAATCGATAAAACTAATTGATCAAATAAATTGAATAATTACAATATTAATCTACATTGAAGAATGACAATGAGAATAAAAGAATGAAAACAGTGACATAGTTACACGTGAAGGAAACAAGGAAAAGGAAAAAATTCACCATTCCCCAATGTTCAAGGCACATGACCAAATGAATTTAACATGTGACTAAACACAATAACTTTCACTATGTGTATGAAGCAACTAGTGGTATCAAGACATTTTTGTAAAATTCCGTTCACATAGGAAATGATATGCTCCTTAGATTTTCTTTTATGAGAATAGCTCCAAAAAAAATAAAGTAGTAGTTCGTGGCATTGATAATTTTCATCCACATTCATAAGTTATCATGGATTCTGCCCTGGAAGACACCTACTTGATGTATTTCTTTCGTTCTATAAGATTAAATAACTACATACATCAATAATTCCAAGAAATATGGACACTGGGAAAAGGTACAAAACAGCACTAAGATATTCTACTTTAGCCTATTAGCTCAAACAATTTGGACATCATACCATAGGGCATAGCTCGTTCGCAAACACAAGTGCCTCCTTATACATTTCAAAAAGGAAATATAAATCTTCATTAAAAAAAAGAATATAAAATCACTCTCATAAAACTTGTTTAACGCTGTAAAATTATCCTAGGAATAACGGAACTCAAAAATATCAATTGACGTGATTGCCTAGTGCTTTCCAAATTGCATTTAAAGAAGGAATCAACACCCAGTGCAAAAATCTGTTGCAATGGTGGTGGATTCCGAAAATGGCAGATGTACACTGCGTCACAGGCTCACAGCCTTACCTCTGAATTGTAATGAGGTTGTTTCATGGTTCAAATATGTGATGCAATGAAGCAACTCTACCACTAAACTAAGATTTGACATTTCTAAATACATATATGATTGCCAAACATAGATGAATGTGATAAAATTCCAGATGTCGGGGAACGCAACAACCGAAAAAAAAGAAAGAAGGTGCACAAATAACGATTTTGAAAGTGCTTATACATGGACAATTCTCTATAAGAATAAGTAAAACACATTTCCAGTCACTAATTTGAGGAATAAAAATAATATAATTCTGACAAGGACTTGAATCTTTAATACATACCTCTCCTAAATACTTCTGCACAAATTCGGAGCCGACAACTCTAATGAAAGCAGCAGTTGTATGATTAGCAACAGCCTTGGCAAGCATGGTTTTTCCAGTTCCCGGAGGACCATAGAGTAAAACACCACGAGGAGGATCTATGCCAATCTGTTTGTATAGATCATGGTGGCAACTCCACCGCCTCACGTATTTCCTGCTTTTGGATGTCACATCCTCCAATATCCTGAAGGATAGATAAAATGAATACAAAAGAAAATTAATCAGAATCAAACTTTTTCGGAAACTACATCAAGTATCGAATGAGTTTCCCCATAATGAGAAAACAAGAAGAGAATACACCAGCAACCATACTGGCAATTACAAGCATAGATAACCATTCTCCTAGGCAAAAATAATTACAAAATGAAAACAAAATTTCACGTCATCAAGGCATTAAGCATATTCAAAAAGTCGTAAACAGTCATCAAATAGAGAATGCACCAAGATATTAGGGGAAATATGTTTCTGCTGTCAAAATGTTGCATCAGAACATAATTCCAGGATGACAACTAAACTCTGCCTATTAGCTTCAGAGTACTTATTTTCCAGCACAGCAATATTTTCCTACTAGAATCAGGCAGGATCATAATGGTAACAAAAAAAAAAGGTAAGTGTTATTTTATATATATTAGGCTTAAATATCAAAAACAAATTTCGGGGTCAAACTGTTGCCTCCTGGTCTGGGTCCTAATTCAAACACCTCCAGCAATAGAATATATGGCCCAGATTTGCTAAACATTTAAGACTGCAAGAAAGTTGAAGTAGCATTTTATTTTATTTTTTAATATGAAAAAAAATAATTTTCCGCTAGCGAGCTGTCTCGGAAACCCTAGATCAAACAAAACCGGGAAAGCATATCCACAATTGAATAAAATCAGAACGTGTAATTAGGGCATACGTTATAGGTAACATCGGGCTTCTCGGACTGGCTAAAAAGCGATATACTAGAGTCTGCCTCGGGAGGGAGCACATCGACCAGAGCGTTAGAGTGGCGATGGAGTGCTACGGAAGCGGATGGCTTTAACAACTCACGATTGATGGTGCTAAGGATCCGGACGTAATAGTTGGAACCGGTCGTAGAGCCAACGATGCCATTGTTCTGGTCGACCATCTCCATGAACTGACCAATAACAAGGGGAACAGACTGGATCCGCTTGACCTCTTCCTGTGCGCGGAGGAGCTCGCGCTTGAGATTCTTCTGCTCGTCCTTAACATATTCCTCCTGGATATCAATGAATTCAAGCTGACGCTGCAGGGACTTGAGACGACAGTAAAGGTCCTCCTCGTCTGACAATGAATCAAAAGTGTCGGATCTGGTTATGGGGATGGAAGGCGGAGGATCCAATGAAAGCTTTGAGTCCACAATCATCGCAGAAACAGAAACAGACATTATAGTATACTACTTCTCTTCTGCCCTTCAATTCAGAATAGAGGGAAAAATTGGAAGAAATTGGTGGTACGGGTAACTGGTGGACTTTCCGGAGATTTTATACTCGATAAATTTCCGCTGCCCAATCTCCAAAAGAAACTCAGGTTAGTCTGGGAAAAAAAGGTCAGGCCCAATAATTGATATATTGGGCTCAGTATTCTTCTTCTTATGATAATTTCTATTTATTTTTTTTTTTGTCTGAGAATTTCAGAGATTAATCTCTACTACAATATTTAATCTCTCTACTACCATATTCACAAATTAAAGCTAAATCAAAAATTTAGAATAATACTAGTTAAATGGCCGGGCATTGCCCCGGATCTTTTTGCTTTCGGTGTACTATATTTTGTTTGTTCCCAATTATAGAATTGTTTACTCCACAAAACTACTCTTTCGAACCATAAATTGGGATCATGAAAAATGCATTAAGCTTTTTAAACGATTTGTCATAGGTAATACATTATTTAACACCAGCAATACAAAGAATCATGAAAATGCATAAACTCGTCAAAGGTTTAATTAAGCTTTCTAAACGATTTGCCATAGATAATAAATTATTTAAGATAATAAATTATTTAAAACCAGCAATACAGAGAATCATGAAAATGCAGAAACTTGTCAAAAGTATAATCTTCACTTGAAAATTAAACATATAAATATAATTAGTACCTTCCGAAAAATTTCATCTTCAGGCTTAATGTATATTATTGCCTCATCACTATGGCTATTTTGCCACTTTTTCTGATCTGCATTCTTGTGCTGTAGCACATTGACATGAAGGCAAACCAAGAGACAAATACAGATGGAGGTGGGGAAGGAGAAAGAGAGAGGAAGCATAATGAATTTTGTCACTCCCCGACCCCCCAGACGTGATGTGGAAAATAAATAACTAATTAAACCCAATTAATTGAGGTGACTCTTTTTTTTCCAATATATATATATATAATCTATAAATAACATGTATAAATAACTCGAATTCTCTCTGATGATATGTGCACCTATTCGTCAATCCGATTCTCATCACCAGCTCGATTGATATCACTTTACTATCCTTAAAAAAACATAAACACAGGGATGAGCTGAAACTTAGTAGGCAATACCATAACCTTCGATAATGTATCACAGTTCAATTCCACATCAAGTCACATGCAAATATTAATCGGGTATTTCCCACTTCTATCACAATCTCAAATACCCCCGTCTTCTGACCTCATCGTCGAAGCCAATTCCATCCCCGTCCTGACCTCGTCATCGAAACCATTCCATCCGCGTCCCGATCTTATTGTCGGAACCAATTTTCACCAAGTCACGACCTCATTGCTGGAACTCTCTACGAGTAAGGAAGGTAGGCATTCCCCCTTCTACTCGGACTTTCTACCCTTCTCTATGTGGCCGTATAGCGAATCCTTACTTGGATTTTATCCACCGTACAAGACCACCTCTTTGTTATTAGCACAACAACACCACCTTCGCAGCCACCTCCACAATCCTCCACAGTACATCCTCCACACTACTCAAAAATTATTGGATATAGATATCCATTCACAATCGTTCAATATTAAAGCAATAATTTCCAGTAAAAGTAACAATTAACATATTCACCCGCATACACTTCTCACCACAATTCCACATTAACCCACCAAAGGTTTATATCAGAAAATCACAACTCAATTAAATAAATGCAAGAATCATCAATTTAACTGATTTACGACAATCTCCCAAAATAATGTAAGATCATAGTATTCCTTACCTTGTGAAGCGTGCCTCACATCCCACTTGAACCAATACCTTTTCGTATGCTTTTCGACATACACCCGAAATTCTTCACCAAACTTTAGATATAGTTTCTACAACAAAATACGTATACATAGTCACAAGTACGCTCAAACAACTCCTAAAATATCTAGAATATACGATCTGGCCAAATGGGTGAACTTTTTTCAGGAAAAGTCAAATCGGGTCAACAGTACCCGAACATTCTGGTCACTGGAGATCCGACGACTTTCACCAGAAATCACCAACTGGGTATTGTATTACTCACCGAGACAAGCTCAACGGTGGTAGCCTCGCATCAAATGGAGGTCGAAGGAGAGAGAAATCGACCGTCGAAGCTTTTGAGAGCTTTTCCCGAAGATATACAACTCCGTTTTCGACGATTCTTGAACTGATTTCATACGTCTTGAAAAGACGAAGATATTGGTACTAGTCTCTTCGTTTGAGGTGGTCGGAGGAGGGAGATCGACGCCGCCAAAGTTGGATGCGCTGAAATCGCTTTTTCGATCTCCTTTTTCTATTTTTGTTTTGTTTTTTTAAAAGCTAAATTATATATTTATAAGAATTAGATCTTTTTTAATTTTCGTATTCATTTTTTTATGAAAATTTGATACTCATTAAGTCCTCCACTTCTTTAATTATTTGCAAAAATGTGTATTATATCCTCCAACAAATGTGTATTTCGTCAGCATCGCGGTAATTCCCCTATTTTATTTATATTATTATTATTATTATTATTTCTTTTCGCACTAATTCATACCTTTTTTTTATTCGAATTTAATTGTCAAATCCACTATCCTATCATTGTGCATGTGTCGCTCTCTTATTCATTATTTATATTATTCTTGGGTCAGGATATCACAGAGTGAACCTTATTATTTCTCCACCGCAAATTTAGTGCCTCGGTCACTCTCTCTACACGATGAATCTTCCACTTCATATCACTAATACGCTCTAATGTAATTTTAAGAAGCAACTCATATCTAGGATCAAATTTTTTCCCTTAAATAACCAATTTCCGGTATCAATTTAGCATGGGATACAAGGAATAAAGTTTCAATACAATACGACCACCATCAATTCTAATTTCACAATCGTCATCCATTAGCCACTAAATTTATCTTGGGGAGGACTCTTTAACATCCCATCCGTCCCATTATCACTCATTTCAAAGTTAAACAATCTCAAACAAGTACAATGTTCAACAACCCCATTTTTTTCCTCTTCACAATCTATAATTTCAAGATCAAGTTAGCATAGCATTCCGAAATGAAAGACAACACAAATCATATTTAAGAAGTCGTGACCAATAATAATTCATCTCAACTAGTTCTACCGTGACCCTAAACCAATAATACCATACAGGATAACGAAATATATACCAGAGCGAGCTTCGTCTGGTCATTGTCGTGTCATCGTCGTCACCGGCGGTCCTCGTCTGGTCAATCGGCGACATAGGAGAGATCGGCGCAGGAGAATCTATGGAAGATCCAAAGCGACTATGAGGCCCACGAGCATAAGTTTGGAGAGGAGGAGACACAACAAGAGGAGAATCACCAGAGGGAGACTCAATAATAGGCAATGGTAATTCACATGGGAGGACATCAAGCAATGAAGTATCATAACTATAGAATGATTGAGAGAAGCCAAAGGGAGTGGATTCACGAAAGACAACATCAGAAGAGATAATGTACCGATTTAAAGCTAGAGAGAAACATCGATACCCCTTCTGTTGGCGAGGATATCCTAAAAAAATACATCGAATAGACCTTGGGTCAAGCTTAGACACAGAGGAACGAATATCTCTAACATAGCAAGTGCAGCCAAAAACTTGAGGGGGAAGATGATGAAGAGACGCATTGGGATGAAGAAGACGATAAGGAATGTCACCCTGAAGAATAGAAGAAGGCATGCGGTTAATTAAATAAGTGGCAGTAAGAATAGCATCACTCCAAAATAACTTAGGAACACGCATATAAAACATGAGAGCACAAGTGACCTCTAAAAGATGACGATTCTTACGCTCTGCAACCTCATTTTGCTGAGGACTATCTGCACAGGAGGTTTTATGTATAATGCCATGTTCTGTCATGAATGTTTTAAAAGAGACAGATAAATATTCTTGAGCATTATCACTACGGAGAGTGCAAATAGACAAACCATATTGAGTACGAATTTCAGCGAAAAAGGCAGCAAAAATATTGAACAACTCTGAGTGATTCTTCATTGAATATACCCAAGTAAGACGAGAGTAATCATCAATAAAAGTAACAAAATATTTAAATCCAGTTTTAGACATAACAGGACATGGACCCCAAACATCTGGATGAACTAAAACAAATGGAGCAGAGGCTCTCTTATTGTGACGTGGGATATATGTGACGCGACGATGTTTGGAAAACTGACAAGACTCACAAAACAATTCTGACAATGATTTATACTTAGGAAATAGACACTTAAAATTCTGGAGGGAAGGATGACCCAGACGAGAATATAACTCTAAGGGAACAGAAGAACCTCCAAACATAGCAGTGGGGGTAGACACTTGATCCAAGACATAAAGTCCTCCAGTGATACGACAACCTCTACCAATCGTCTTCCTCGTCAAACGATCCTGAAAGACACAAGAAGCATCGTCAAATATCACAGTGCAATTATGAGTCTGAGTAAGTGCACTGACAGATAAAAGGCTAAATGGTAAATCAGGCAGATATAAAATCGACTGAAGCTGCAATGTAGATAAGAGTGAGACAGTGCCAATGCCCCGAACAGGAATGAAAGAACCATCAGCAACCCGAACATTAGGCCGTGTATTGGTTGTAGAATATGTATTAAAGATACCTATATTCCCAGTCATGTGATAGAAGCCCCTGAGTCAACAATCCATGCAGTGGGAGACACTGAGAGACACGCACTGGAAGGTGCATGTGAAGATACCGGAGAAGTAAGCTGATTAGCGAGAAGTCGAGAATATTCTTCTTTAGAGAGACTCACGAGATCAATATCAGGAACTTCATAATTAGAGCCAGCAATGTGAGCAGAAGGCACTAAGGAAGTCTTGCCATGGAGCTTCCAGCATTTTTCTTGCACATGACCTACGACACCACAATAAGAACAAGTAGAACGGCCACTACGACCACCTCGGCCACCCCGACCACAAGTACGTCCACCACCACGACCACGACCACCAGAATATGAATTAACTCCAGGCTGACTAACTAGGGCAACATGTTCAGTATTGATATGATCAGTGGAGACAGACCTAACAGAAAGCTGTGCCCTTACAAAAGCTTCAGTAAAAGAAGTCTCACGGCTGGACAGAATCTGTGATCGGGCAGTGTCATATTCTGGTTTCAAACTGCTGAGAAAAGCTAAAATCATCAACTGCTCTCGCATTTGGACAACATCAGCGGTAATAGGCATCAATACATTGAATTCCTCATATACCTTCTTGAAATTAGCAAAGTGATCACTAATTGAGGAGGTTTGTTCAGCCCGGAATAGAGTCTGACAAATGTCATACAGCCGATTCAAATTATCTTTCCCTGAATACAACACAGTGAGATAATCCCAGAGTTGTTTAACTGTGTCACAATGAGAGACAAGTGGAGACACAGCAGGGGTCGTAGAATTAACAATCTGAGTATCAACCGAGCATCAATCTGTCCCCATTTCTATTTTTTAGCAGCCTCAGACTTAGAGCATTCATCAGTTAGGTGAGATTCAAGACCCATACCACGAATAGCAAACAAAATAAGTTTACGCCAATGCTGATAATTTGTCCCATCCAGTCGCTCGTCAATCAAGCGAGAAGAAGAAGAAATTTCAAAAACACTTGATGAATCAGAAGCCATGATAAATAGTGATGCAAAACAAAGAAGAGATTTACAATCTATTACTCTGCATTGAAGAACTGGAAGTCAAAGTAGATGAACGGCACACACAGAAGCTCTCGCGCGACAGAGATGGGCGACAGAAGCTCGCCAGCGACACAGAGAGATCGGACGCAGCCGGCGATGACGAGACGAAGCTCTCGTCCTGCACGATTGACCAGACGATGCGCGATCGACCAGACGAAGCTCGCGCTCTGCGCGATTGACCAGACGAGGACCACCGGTGACGACGATGACACGACAATGACCAGACGAAGCTCGCTCCGGTATATATTCCGTTATCTTGTATGCTCTGATACCATGTTTATAAAGAGGCAATAATCTGCCTTACCTTCTCTTAGAAGGCTTAGGCTTCATATAATCTTGAATTAACAGTACAAAAACAACAGTACACTGACCATAATATCCTTATACTAGTTTCTAACACACTACTAACACTCCTCCTCAAGCTGGAGCATAAATATTACATAGGCCCAGCTTGTTACAAATGTGTGCTACTCGATTGCCAACTAAAGGTTTGGTAAGAACATCAGCTAATTGATCACTTGTCCTAACATGTTTGAGCTGTAAAACCCCATGTTGTAATTCATCCCGAACAACATGGCAATCAATTTCAATATGTTTGGTCCCCTCATGATAAACAGGATTAGAAGCAATGTGAATTGCTGACTGACTGTCACACCATATGCATGAGGACTCTACTTGAGGATAGCCAAGCTCTATAAGAAGTTGTCTCAAGTATACAACTTCATCAGTAACACGGGTCAATGCTCTATACTCAGATTCAGCTGAGGAACGTGCTACCACAGTCTGCTTCTTGTTTTTCCATGAGACCAAATTACCTCCAACAAACACACAATAGCCAGTGGTAGAACTTTTATCATCTGGAGAGCCTGCCCAATCAGCATCTGAAAAAGCTTCTATAGGTAATGTCTCACTCTCATTCATAGCTTTATACAATATTCCACGTCCCGGAGTACCTTTAATATACTTTAGAATACGTAAAGCAGCTTGCCAATGAGGAACCCGAGGAGAAGACATAAATTGACTTACTACACTCACCGAAAAAGCAATGTTAGGACGAGTCACTGCTAAATAGTTTAACTTCCCAACCAATCTTCTATACCTCTCAGGATCCTCAAAGAGATCTCTCTCATATGCTGATAGTTTCATTCCAAAAGACATAGGAGTGTCACTAAGTTTACTCTCAAGCATCCCCGTATCACGTAGAACATCCAATGCATATTTTCTTTGAGATAGAAATACACCATTTCGACTTCGAGCAACCTCAACACCAAGAAAATACCGTAAAGGGCCCAAGTCTTTAGTGTCAAAATGACGATATAAAAATACCTTCAGATCTGTGATCCCTGCACTATCGCTCCCAGTGATCACTATGTCATCGACATAAACCACAAGAAATATATTACCCACATGAGTACAATGATAGAACACTGAATGGTCCCTGGTTGAGCGCCGAATACCAAACTTAAGCACCACCTCAGAAAATCATCCAAACCAAGCTCTCGGAGATTGCTTCAAGTCATAGAGAGACTTCTTTAGTTTACAAACCAAGCCAGACTCCCCCTGAGCAACAAATCCAGGTGGTTGCTCTAAATAGACCTCCTCAGAGAGAGTGTCATGTAATGGCCAATGAAAAATAGCAGCCAAAGAAATAAGAAGCCGAATGGATACCATTTTGGCAACAGGAGAAAAGGTGTCAAGATAGTCCACGCCATAAGTCTGAGAATAGCATTTCGCAACAAGACGAGCTTTCAAGCGAGCAACTCAACCATCAGGATTCATTTTAACAGTGAAGACATATTTTGCGCCAATAGCATGCTTCCAAGGAGGAAGAGGCATTAAATCCCATGTATGATTAGTTTCCAAGGTAGTCATTTCCTTTTGCATAGCAGTAAGCCTGGAAGGAGAATCAAGAGACTCAGCCAAGGTGCAAGGCACAGAAACAGTACCCAGTGAAGTAACAAATGCCTGAAGAGAATGAGACACACCAGCATAAGTAACATGATCAGTAATTGGATACTTAGCAAAACTTCGCCTACCCTTACGAAGTGCAATAGGAATGTCAGCAGCTGGTGCTGGTGATAAAAATGGATCTGCGAGTGAGATCCGATATAGGTTTTAAGAAGATATCGGATCATCGTCGAAAGGCGCGCTTCTGTGAGCGCGATAAGGGAGAGTGAGTAGACTTAAATCCCAAGCGAAAGTAGAGACTCAAAGCAAAGCTTGATGATGGCAACGGTAGCTTCCGGTTGGTGAACAGTACTCTAACAAAACCCATCTCAAAAACAACAGTTTAAATTCAACAAATTCTCTTCCATCATCTAATTATTCATCATTACTTTCTAACCTAAACCCTAAGCCCCAAACCCCAAACCCCACACACTAAACCCTAAACCCCTAAACCCCAAACCCCAACACCAAACCCCAACCCCAACCCCAAACCCCAACCCCTAAACCGCAACCCTAAACCTAAACCCTAACCCTAACCCTAACCCCTAACCCCAAAACCCCAAACCCCAAAATACAAACCCCAAAAGGCTAACCCCAAACCCTAAACCCCAAACCCCAACACCTAAACCCCAAACCCCAAATCCCAAACCCTAAATCCTAAACCAGAAAACCTTAAACCCTAAACCCTAATCCCCAAACTCGAAACCCCAAACCCTAAACCCCAAACCCTAAATCCAAAAGATTGAGGATGATAAGAAGTGGCAATCTTATGTGTGATATGTATTTGACAAGAAGTGCAGCCACACTCCAGTTCAAAAAAAATGCTTTACTTCATCACTGATTATAGCACGTGGAGTACCATATCTGAGAAATTTGTAGGCTTTTGTTCAACAAAAAGTTTGGCCTTGAGCATTGAAGCAATATAAATTTAAATTCAACAAATTCTCTTCCATCATCTAATTATTCATCATTTCCTTCTCCCCCAAACCCTAAACCCCAAACCCTAAGCCCTAAACCCCAAACCCCAAACCCTAACCCTAAACCCCAAACCCCAACCCCTAAACCCCAACCCTAAACTTAAACCCTAACCCTAACCCTAACCCCTAAACCCTAACCCCAAACAACAAACCCGAAACACGAAACCCAAAACCCCAAAACCGAATGTCTAAACCCCAAACCCTAAACCCTAAATCCATTAGATTGAGGATGATAAGGAGTGGCAATCTTATGTGTGATGTTGTATTTGACAAGAAGTGCAGCCACACTCCAGTTCAAAAAAAATGCTTTCGTTCATCACTGATTATAGCACGTGGAGTTCCATATCTTAGAAATATTACTCCTTAAAGTAATCGGGTCACGACATCACTTTTAATGGTTGGGCTTGCAATGGCTTCAACCCATTTGATACGTAATCTACTGCAACCAGTATGTACTCAATTCCAAAAGACTCAAGAAATGACCCCATGAAATCTATTCCCCAAAATTCTTTTGATTTCTCTGTTAGAAATCTCAGCATGTCCACTAGATTGAGGATGATAAGTAGTAGCAATCTTATGTGTGATGTTGTATTAGGCACGAAGTGCAGCCACACTCCAGTTCAAAAAAAATGCTTCTCTTCATCACTGATTATAGCACGTGGAGTACCATATCCGAGAAATTTGTAGGCTTCTGTTAGACAAAAAGTTTGGCCTTGAGCATTGAATCCATATAAATTTAAATTCAACAAATTCTCTTCCATCATCTAATTATTCATCATTACCTTCTCCCCTAAACCCTAAACCCTAAGCACTAAGCCCCAAACCCCAAACCCTAAACTCTAACCCCTAAACCCTCTAAACCTCAAACCCCAACCCCTAAACCCCAACCCTAAACTTAAACCCTAACCCTAACCCCAAAACCTCAAACACCAAACCCGAAACCCTAAACCCCAAACCCCAACGCCTAAACCCCAAACCCTAAACCCTAAACCCCAAACCCCAAACCCTAAATCCACTAGATTGAGGATGATAAGGAGTGGCAATCTTATGTGTGATGTTGTATTTGACAAGAAGTGCAGCCACACTCCAGTTCAAAAAAAATGCTTTCGTTCATCACTGATTATAGCACGTGGAGTTCCATATCTGAGAAATATTACTCCTTGAAGTAATCGGGTCACGACATCACTTTTAATGGTTTGGCTTGCAATGGCTTCAACCCATTTGGATACGTAATCTACTGCCACCAGTATGTACTCATTTCCAAAAGACTTAAGAAATGGCCCCATGAAATCTATTCCCCAAAATTCTTTTGATTTCTCTGTTAGAAATCTCAGCTTGTCCACTAGATTGAGGATGATAAGTAGTGGCAATCTTATGTGTGATGTTGTATTAGGCAAGAAGTGCAGCCACACTCCAGTTCAAAAAAAATGTTTTCCTTCATCACTGATTATAGCACGTGGAGTACCATATCTGAGAAATTTGTAGGCTTCTGTTCGACAAAAAGTTTGGCCTTGAGCATTGAAGCCATAAAAAATTTTCCTACATCAAACCAGGTTCCCTTATACATGTAGTATAAGGTTGCTAAGAACTTGCTCCGCCGCTGCTGAGAATGGCCGATGGGGCAGAGATCTCTCTTTCTTTGTAAGCAACATTTCTTTTTCCTAAGTGCGAACCTTAAAACACGTATAAGGGAACCTGGTTTAGGGATAAATCCGAAGAATTCTGGAGAAGGCAGTGAATATCAAGAAAACTGGTTGGAGTATAAAATTAAATGATGCTCTTTGGGCATATCGAACTGCATACAAGACTCCAATTGGCATGACTCCATATCGTTTGATTTTTGGAAAGGCTTGTTATCTTCCTATAGAACTTGAACATAAGGCATTCTGGGCAATCATAAAGCTCACCTTTGATTATGGTACTGCTGGTGAGAAGAGAAAATTATAGCTAAATGAACTCGAAGAAATACGTGATGAATCTTATGAAAATGCGTGGATTTACAAGGATAGGACCAAGCGATACCATGATCAGAATATTGTGGCTAAAGAATTTTCTTCTGGTCAAAAGATACTTTTGTTTAATTCTAGACTTAAACTTTTTCCAGGGAAATTACGTTCGCGATGGTATGGTCCATTTCAAGTTGTTCATGTATATCCACATGGTGCTGTTGACATCAAGAACTTGGAGACAGGAAATGAATTCAAGGTTAATGGGCATCGTCTCAAACATTACTTTGAAGCCAATTTTAATGCAGCAGTGTCTAGTATTACACTTCGAGACCCAGATGAGTAATTAAAAGGTATCATTTCGTCTAGCTCAGACGTTAAATACAGAGCTCATAGGAGGCAACCCATATTCCAATCTCACGGTATGTAATTGTGATTTAAAAAAAAACATATTTCTACACTGCAACTCTTTTTACTATTTTTACTTCTACTCATTTCTAATTTCCTCTTATAGCCATTGGAAACATGCCGAGACGCTTTCGTTCATCTACCTACCAGCCAAAGGATCACCTATTCCAGAGAGCTGATATCATCCCGGAATGTAAGATTGATCCACTAATTCAACAAGCCGATGCTACTCGGTGGGCGATGCAATTTTTGAGATTTCAATTATAATTGCTTGAGCTTTTGTTTGTGAGGTATGGTACAAAAAAATCAAAACAAAAAAAAAGAGAGAAAAAAAAAAGAAAAAGAAAGAAAAAGAAGGATAAAAAAAGAATGGTAAGGCATTCTCAGTCTTCAACGTCCTTAGGAAGACAAGTACAATATTATTTTGTTTCTGATTTCACAAAGATTCTATTATTTGTTCTTATCTCAAAAATTTGATTTTTAAATTCCAAAGCACGTTTGTGGTAAGAATGGTAGAAGTTCTAGACAACTAATATACCTATCATGTGATCAATGTTTTTTTCTTTGTTGTCCTTAAAATGACTTTTCTTCTGAGTGCATATTTGTTTTCTAACTCCATGAGAGAAATTCCAAGCACTAAAATCCTTCTTTAACCTATGAGAATATGGAGTTGATGCTTTTATTTGGATAATTCTTCTAGGTTATAAGCATTATGGTTTACGGTAAGAAGGTTTTGGCTTAGTGCACACACACAAATTTTAGAAGTTGTGATCAAAATACTCTGGATAGCATCAGTGATCTCTTACTTTTTTGTTATATTCAAAAGAAGTAATCTGTTTTTCAAATTCTTCGGCATGGAAAGATATTTATACTTAAATTGCTTGGGACTAGCAAAAAGCTGGTTGGGGGTTGTGATAGATGTTGAAAACATCTACTTTAAATGTAAATTATCATTAGCATTTGTCACAAAGTTGGGGTTTTTGAAGTGATTTTGTACAAATAAATTTTAATCACCATGGACGAATCACTTTGTGTTTATTTTCACATTTATAAACTCAATCATGAGTCCAACCCAAGTGAAGAAGATCATGGAAGGTTTTGTTGACATCATTGCTTACATCTTTGCATTTCACCAAACTCTTCCATTTCACCAAACCATTCCCATTATCCTCACCAAACACTTTCATTTCCCTATAAAAGTAGAGGAGGAGGAGAGAAGAGACACAACAATAGGAAGAAGAAGAGGAAAAAGAAGAAAAGAGAGGGAGTTCTCGCAATAAGTATAATTAAGGGGGGTTTTACTAGTTGTTTTATTATTTATGTTTGTGAATTTTATATATATTTCTATTTGTTGTGTAAACTTAATATGAAGAACTAATCCTCTTACTAAGGTGATGATGGATTGACTCTATTGTGTTTCATAAATTTGATTGAATTAATTGTGATTTATTCATGTAATGTTAAGTATTAAATTGCTATGTTTATTAATAATTAAATCTTGATGCTTAGCTACCATCTAGGTTTGATTAATGTGATGCAAATTGTAGTAGATGTCATGCTTAATTTGAGAATAGCTTCTTGCAATTTATTATCAAAGTTACCTAGTCATAGATTTCATATGCTAGGACCTTTATGATCATTTCATAAGTTACATTGATCTTAATGCATTCTTGTTTGTCAAATTAGTCCAGATGCCATGGATAGTTGCAAATTAAGGATAGAAGTGGTAAGTTAGATGTCAATGACTACTGCATGAATTAGAAAATTTGATCTTTGATATGCTTGGATGAATTCATAATTGATAACCATATGATTTAAATATAATAGAGTGGTGAAATCAAAGTCTTAGTATTTATTTATTTGTGTTAATCTCTCAATTTTAGTTTTTGTGTTTATAAATATTACCATAAAAAAATTAAACTTGTTTTTTTAAGAATTGGAGGTAGTTAATCTTCAGTCCCTGTGGGTACGACACTCGTTTTTGCCACACTTAT
The DNA here is from genome assembly GCA_963580455.1 of Euonymus europaeus. NCBI lineage: Eukaryota > Viridiplantae > Streptophyta > Magnoliopsida > Celastrales > Celastraceae > Euonymus > Euonymus europaeus. The sequence continues at coordinate 74,599 of OY756965.1, forward strand.
ACTACTTGGATTCGTGCGCTTGTGAGTGTAAATAGAGTTTTAGAATTACTATATTTTAAGCAGTTTTAAAATGATAACAGCTATCACAAATTATTCCAATAAAATCAATGAAATTGTAAATCAGATGAAGATAAATGGAGAGGATATAGCTAATTACAAAGTTATAGAAAAGATTTTAATCAACCTCCATAAAAGTTTGTAGCTAAATTGTCAGCCATTGAAGAGTCTTGTGACTTATAGAAGTTGACAATGTCTAAGCTTTGCTGTAAGCTGCAAGCTCAAGAACAAATATTTTCTTTAAAAAATGAGGAGGCTATTGAGGATGCACTTCAGACCAAGATAAAGGGCAAGCCGGTTTCTTTTTCGAAAGAAGGAAAGAAGTAATCTCAGTGGAAAGGTAACAAAGGCAAACATTCTAAAAGGAATGCTAAATCTGGTGAAACCAACAAAAAGCCTAACTTTTCACCTTGTCCTCACTATAAGAAACCAATCACCCTGAAAATAAATGCTGGGAGAAATATGGTAAGCCACAAATTCAATGTAGATATTGCAAGAAGATAGTCCATGTAGAAAGGGTGTGTAGATTCAAGCAGAATCAAAATCAATCCTCTCTCTGAACTCCTCAGCAAGCTCATTGTGTAGAAGATTAGAAGCAGCATGAGGATCATCTGTTCATGAGAGTGAGTTCTTCTCAAGTCCAACAAAAAAATATTTGCCTCGTTGATGGTAGTTGTACAATTCACATGGCCAAGGATGTGAATTTATTTATTGCTTAAGACAAGGCTGTGAGAATCAAGGTACAATTGGGTAATGGAGAAGTTGTCCGGACTAAGGGGAACGACTCAATTTCTATCAACACCAAAAAGGTACAAAATCCATCACTGATGTTCTTTATATTCTAAGTTTGAAGTATAATTTACTTTATGTTGTCCAAATGATGAGGAAGGGGTACAATTTGATGTTCAAAGATGGATTTTTGCCATTCCTAACTCTCCTCATGTACCGGACTACCTCTATTGTATTGTTCTTGTATTTTTTGTTGATTAATAATCAATTTAATTGGTTGCCCATTTAAATTTTGTGGGTCCATAAGCCTTTGAATCATATCCAAGAATGTTTAAAAATACTTATTTGTTTCTAGATTCAACGAATAGAGTTTTCTTCACTATCTGTGAAGACGTCCCAAGGTAGAAGAACAATAGTTGAAGTCATGATTAGTCTGTTTACCTATTATAATATGATGTTTCAAATTAATGATTACTATTAATAAAGATGTATTTATGATTTGAATTTCTGCAAGTCTCTCACAAGTTCTTTATCTTATGGCATAGAAGATATGCCAGTTTGGTAAATCACATAGACAATCTTTTCCTACAAGTTTTACTTGGAGGGTCAAGGAGAAATTGCAACTGATCCACATATATGTGTGCGGACCTATGAGTCTGCCTTCACTTTCACAAAACAAGTACTTTGTAATTTTTATAGATGACCAAACAAGGATGAATTGGGTCAACTTTCTTAGCTATAAGACTCAAGTTTTTCTTGTGCTTAGGAAATTTAAAGCATTGGTTGAATCTCAACTTGGTTTGAAGATCAAGTGTAATATCCTGAACCCAAATTAAAAAAAATTAAAAAAAAAATTTAAAATCTGATATTTTTAATAAATACTACATATTGTTAGAAAAATATTGACGCAAGAATCACCGAAATCGGAGTTGAATCGGATTTGTTACGAATTTTGGAAGTTTAGGTAATTATGAGAAAAACGAAGGGCAAAATGGTCATTTCACCAGAAAAATCTGGCATAAACCAGATTTTCCAGTGAAAATCTGGAATGCACAAGAGAGAGAGAAAGTTTGGAAAAAAATTTGGATTTTTTCGTGTTTGTGGTCCGATTGGGGCAAGTGTGGTGTCGAAACGAAGCTTGTGAAGAGAGGAACAAAACCCAACCAGAATCGTCGTCATCGGACCACCACAGGCGGCGGAGTTTCTGATTTTCGGCGACTTCAAAGAGCGATCTCGGTCGATTCCGAAGGAGTTTCGGAACAAGACAGGTACCATTAGATTGCTTGCGGCGACTTCAAAGAGCGATCTCGGTCGATTCCGAGTTGACTTTTGACCGAGTTTGATCGGAGTTGACTTTTGACCGGGTTTGACTTTTTACCCGAGTTTACTTTTGACCGGGTTTGATCATTTGACTTTTAGGTTGACTTTTTCGTATTTTGACTGGGGAGTATCTGGACTGGGAGACACCTTACGGAGATCAGGGTGGGTCCAGGGGAGGATTTTTCAATGTTATATGGATTTGTGTTTATATGGATTTGAGTTGGATTATGACTGTGTACTGATTTGAGAGTTGTATTTGAGGATGGTAGTGGTGGAGGCCATTCGGTGTCTACCCTACATATTGATTGATTTGTTGATATTTATGATGGGTTCGGAGATTCTTTATCCTATTCGGATATTACCTCATGGTTTCCTATATGTATTTTTATATCTTTCCGGTTTTCTTCTTTCATCTTGAGTTTTACTTTCTGTTTATTCTGATGATGGACATTTCTTCGTATCCCTACTGAGCTTTGTGGCTCATCCCTTTCATTCTCATGTTTTTCAGGTGAGATATCCGGAGTGGAGGATCAGCGCAGAGATGCGTGAGGCGTGATGTAGCTGGTGTAGGGATATTTTTGTCTGTCTATAGTATCTGTGTTTTCGTATCTATGATGATACTTGGATTTTTCGCTGTAGATTCTGGTTTGCTTGTTACAGGATGTTGGGTTTATGGTTGAGATTTATATATATGTGTGAGGCTCCTTTTGTAGTTATATTGATGATTAGTAGTAGCTTGGGTTTAAATCCGGTTCGGGGAACAGAAGGGGTTCCCTGCCGGTCACGCCTCTGGGTTTCATGGGTGCTCATCCGCACCTATCTGGGAGAAGGGCGTGACATGAAGACCATAAGTTTTGATAATGGGAAGAGTACAATTCAGATGCATTTGATAAATTTTGTGACGATATTGGGATATCACACCCATTGACTATAAGTCATTCACCACAGCAGAATGGCATGTCTAAAAGGAAAAACAAAATAGTAATGGAGATGGCTAGATGCATGATAGTTGAGAAAAAACTTCCTAAACAATTTGGACAAAAGCTATTTATATAACAGTTTACTTGTTGAATAGGTTACCTACTAAATCTGTGATAGGGATGACTCCAATTGAAGCCTAGTTGGGGGTCAAACCATTTATCGAACACATTAAAGTGTTTGGTTCAATTTGTTATAGTCATATTCGTTCAGTTAAGAGCACAAAACTTGACCAAGAGATTGAAATAGGGATTTTCCTTGGGTATGCTGCTCAATCTAAGAGTTATAGAATTTATAATCTGTAGATTGTGAAAATAAATGTTAGTAGAAATGTTGTTGTGGATGAGTAAGCCTACTGGGAATTGGATCAAAAGATATTCATGAAACCTGGTCATGATTTGGGTCAGACAAAAGTTGTTAGTGAACTTGTTCATTTGCAAATGTGGATAATAAAGATTTTGATGAAGAAACCTCTGCAAGGAAGACTAAACCCTTAGCAAAGGTGTATGAAAGTTGGAATGCAATGTTGGAGGAACCTTGAAAATACTTTGAAGCAGCAAAGCATGAACATTAGAGACTTGTAATGCAAGATGAAATTGATGCTATCAAAAAAAATGAAACTTGGGAGCTCACTACAAGACCAAAAGCCAGAAATGTCATGGAAGTCAAATGGGTTTTCAAAACCAAGCAGAATCCAGATGGTTCAATCTTCAAACACAAGGCAAAACTTGTAGTAAAGGGTTATGCACAACAACTTGGGGTGGATTATCGAGACACTTTTACACCAATTGCTAGGCACACTGACACACTATGAGACTGTTGGTCTCTTTGGCAGCTTACTTTGTGTGGAAAGTTTATCATCTAGATGTTAAGTATGCATTTTAAATGGGATGTTAGAAGAAGAAATTTATGTCAATCAACCTGAGGGCTTTGTGATTTCTAGAAAAGAAAACATGGTTTATAGGCTCAATAAAGCCTTTTATGGATTGAAACAAGCCCAAGGGATTGGTATAGCATCAAAGATAGTTTCCATCTAATTCATGGTTTTAGAAGGAGTGAAAATGAGCCTACTTTATATGTAAAAGATGGCAATGAACACTTAGTTGTGTCACTATATGTTGATGACTTCCTTGCTATAAGAAATGATCCAGAAGCTATAAGTCTCAAATAGAGAAAGATCCAAGAATATGTGAAGTAACCACATATTATACTCCACTAGGTGACACGAGACCTACTAAGGAGAAGTTCTAAAATTTAAAACAAAAACTTTAGAGTGTGTTTGGATATTATTTTCTTTTTTAGTTTTTAAAAACGATTTTGGGTATAGTTTTTAGAAACACTTTTTAGGAAAAAAACTGTTAAAGAATTCATTTGGTTGGTGATATTTGACTTTGTTTTCGGAAACCGAAAAATATGAAATTAAAATTGAAATTTAGTCAAATGAAATTGAAATTCATCCAAATAAAACTCAAATTTATCAAAATGAAATTCAAATTCATCAATCGGGTAAAAATGAAGGTGATTTTGGCCAACACCGGAGCAAGGCCGTCCGGTGGTCGGACGACGATGTCGGTGAAGAGAGGCGAGTCACCGTTGGGAGTGAGAGAAGAGAGAGAAAAATAAAATAAAATAAATTCATCTTAATTATAATTATGCCACTTGAAAATCTTACAAAACAACAAAATGTTGTTTTGGTTTTCTAGTTTTTAAAACTGAAAAATGAAAACTGTTTTTAAAAATAAAAACTCAAAACAAATTAGGCAAATGAATTTTAAGCAATCATTTGATTTTTCAAAACAGAAAACTGTTTTAGAGCTCTATAAGTTGTGTCAAATCAAGTCAAAAATCAACAAATTCTAATATTTGAATATACAGATAATGACAAAACAGTATTTCTCAAGATAATGTGAAGAAACCGCATATTATAGCAAACTAGTTGACACGAGACCTACTATGAACAAGTTCTAAAATTGGAAATTGAAATGTTACAATTGTAGATCTCTAAAAGTAGCATAAAATTAAATTGTAAATCAACAAATTCTTATGTTGTAGTCTATGGATATTGACAAAACAATACTTCCCAAGAATATGTGAAGAAACCACATGTTATAGCCCACTAGGTGACACAATACTTATTAGGGAGAATTTTTGAAATTAAAAATCGAAACTCTAGGATTGTGGATCTCTAAAACTAATGTGAAAGCAACTCGAAAATCAACGAATTTCGATATAAAAGTCTAGAAATATTGGCAAAGTAGTATTTTACAAGAATATATGAAGAAACTACATGTTATAACCTACTGTGTGACACTAGACCTGTCAGATGTAGGTTTTAAAATAAAAAATTGAAACGTTAGGATATTGAGAAAATAGTATTTTCGTAGAATATGTGAAGAAATCGCATGATATAGCCTACTAGGTGACACGAGACCAACAAAGGAGAAGTTCTCAAAATCGGTTGTAGGAGTTTTGAAATCAAAAATAAAATCTTTAGTATTGCAGATCTCTATAAGTAGTGTGAAATCAAGTTGAAAATTAGCAAATTCCAATAATTGAGTCTAGAGATATTGACAAAACAGTATTTTCCCATAATATGTAAAGAAACCACATGTTATAGCCCACTAGATAACACGAGACTTAATAGGGACAACTTTTAAAATCGCAAACTGAAACTTTAACATTGTATAGATCTTAAAGTAGTGTGAAATCAAGTCAAAAATCATCAAATTCCAACATTGGAGTCTATGAATATTGACAAAATGGTATTTTCCAAAAATATGTGCAGGAATCACATGTTATAGCCCACTAGGTGACACAAGACATACTAGGGGGAAGCTCTGAAATCGAAAAATAGAAATTTTAGGATTGTAAAGCTCTAAAAGTACTGTGAAATCAAATTGAAAATCAAAAAATTTCGATATTGGAGTTCATGGATATTGACAAAACAGCCCATGATTCTATGAAGAAATCACATGTTATAGCTCACTAGGTGACACGAGACATACTAGAGAGAAGTTTTGAAATATAAAATCGAAACTTTAGGATTGTAGAGGTTTAAAAGTAGTATGAAATTGAGTCAAAAATCAACAAATTCTAATCTTGGAGTCTACAGATATTGATAAAACAGTATTTCGCTAGAATATGTCAAGAAACCACATGTTATAGCCTCTAGGTGACATGAGACCTACTAAGGAGAAGTTTGAAATAAAAAAATCAAAACTCTAGGATTGTGGAGCTCTAAAAGTATTGTGAGATCAGACCAAAAATCAATGAATTTTGATCTAGGAGTCTAGAGATATTGAGAAAACTATATTTCTTAAGAATATGTGAAGAAACCATACGTTATAGACCACCGGATGACACTAGACCCATCATATGCAGGTTTTGAATTCGAAAGCCTAAAGGTTAGGATTGTATTGCTCTAAAACTAGTGTGAAATCAAGTCAAAAATCAACAAATTCTGATCTGGAAGTCTATGGATATTGACAAAACAGTATTTCCAAGAATATGTAAAAAAAATCACATTTAATAGCCCACTAGGTGACACGAGACCTACAAGGGAGAAGTTTTAAAATCTACTGTAGGAGTTCTAAACCTAAAAGTAGTATGGTATCAAGTCAAAAATCAACAAATTCGGATCTGAGAGTCTAGAGATATTGACAAAACAATATTTCTTAAAAATATGTGAACAAATCACAAATTATAGTTCACTGGATGACACTAGACCCTTCAGATGTAGGTTTTGAATTCAAACCGAAAGGTTAGGATTTTATTGCTCTAAAATTAGGTTGAAATCTAGTCAAAAATTAACGAATTCCAATATTAGAGTCTACAAATATTGACAAAATGGTATTTTCCAAGAATATGTGAAGGAACAATATGTTATAGCCCACTAGGTGACATGAGACCTACTATGGAGAAGTTCTGAAATTGAAAATGAAAACTTTGGGATTGTAGATCTCTAAAAGTAGTGTGAAATCAAGCCAAAAATCGTCAAATTCCTATATTCGAGTCTACGCCTATTGACAAAAATGATATTTCCCAAGATTTTGTTAAGAAATCACATGTTATAGCCCATCAGGTGACAGGCGACTTACTAGGAAGAAGTTATGAAATCAAAAACCGAAACTTTAAGATTGTAGAGCTAAAAAATTAGGGCAAAATCAAATCAAAAATCAACAAATATCGATCTTGGAGTCTAGAGATATTGACATAATAGTATTTCCTAAGAATATGTGAATAAACCACATGTTAACCCACTAGGTGACACGAGATCTACTAGAGAGAAATACTAAAATTGAAAACCGAAACTATAGGGTTGTGGGGTTCTAAAATTTGCGTGAAATCAAATAAAAAATCAACAATTTCTGATCTTGGAATATAGAGATATTAACAAAATTGTATTTCCTAAGAATATGTGAATAAACCACATGTTATAGCCTATTAGGTGACACGAGACCTACTAGGAAGAAGTTCTAAAATCTTAAGTCAAAACTTTAGGCTTCTAGAGCTCTAAAAGTAGTGTGTAATCAAGTCAAAAATCATGAATTTCCGATATTGGAGTCTACAGATATTGACAAAATATTATTTTCCAAGTATATATGAAGAAATCACATGTTATAGCCCACTACGTGACACCAGACTTGTCAGAGGCAGGTTTTGAAATCAAAAAGCGAAAGGTTAGGATTGTAGAGCTATAAAAGTATTGTAAAATCAAGTCGAAAATCAACAAATTCCAATCTTGGAGTCCATAGATATAGACAAAACAGTATTTTCCAAGAATATGTGAAGAAATCACATGTTATAACCCACTAGATGACATGAGACCTACTATAGAGAAGTTCTGAAATTGAAAACCAAAACTTTAGGTTTGTAGAGATCTAAAAGTAGTGTGAAATCAAATCGAAAATCAACAAATTTTGATCTTGGAGTTAAGAGATATTCACAGAACAGTATTTCCCAATAATAGATAAATAAACCATATGTTTTAATCCACTAGGTGACCCAAGACCTATTAGAGAGAAGTTCTGAAATTAAAACCAACCAAAAAAGAAACATCTAAGTATCCCAACAACCCCCAACCATCATTCACCGCTATCAACTGCCAATTTCACCAGATTTTGACCTTGAAGTTGTGGCCAATCGTGAAGAAAAATATATGATCCGTCCACCGGGGACAATGTCATTACAAGCAACCACCAAGGTAGTGTAACTCATACCTAGGTGCACCATCCCCACTCATGATAGGCAGTAATAATTACCGAAAAAGAAATATCTTATTTGGGTGTCAAATTGAAGATGAGAATATTTATGTCAATAAAATAAATATTCCAGATTTTGTGTCCTTTGTAAAATTCTATTTTTAACTTGAGGGACTTTTCACTAATATTTTCCCTTGTTTTATATGTTTCGTTTACTTAAAGTTCCTCTCTTAAAATACTTATGTCTAATTAGCCCTTCCATTTATTTAAGCTAGTTAATCCATGATTATGTTTTGATTAAAATAAGTTAAGAAAACCGGGCGGGTATCACATTAAAAGTTCACCCATTTTGATTCGAATAAACCAACTTAAGCTCCTTTTTCACCAATCAGTATTTCAACACTGTTGCCACTTTACTTCTCTTTTCCTTGTAGCCATATCTTGAACGTAATAGTTCCATTTGGAGTCATAAAAGAAATCAAATAATCTTACGTTCTTTATAATAAAAGGTTCATATATAGGGGCCGCGGATGCACCTTGTGTCAAGGGGGCAGCTGTCCCCTTAAAAAAAATTAATTGTAAATTATTATTTTTAATAATTTATATATTCAAATTTTGAACTTTGTAGACAAATGTCCTCCCTTAAAGTCCAAATTACATAGTTTAAAAAAAAAAGGAATTCATCAATAAATCCTTTAATAAAAATATGTATTTCATTTACTATCTTCAATTTTTCGATATTCTCTAACATCCTTTAAATAATTATGGACAAAACTACCCTTATTCCAATAAGTCCTTATGTGGATGACATATGCTGACATCATCAGATTATTGTTATTTTTTTCATTTTAAAAACTTTAAAACAATTTTATCTCTCAAAATACACGTCGGATTTTTTTTAAAAAAATAGATTCAAAATCAGCACGAAAAACTTTTTCCAATGAGACCCATGATCGATATGTTTAAATGTTCATTCGTCAAATCCTCTGAATAAACTCAGAGGATTTCTCAAAACTCACCAAAACCAATTAAATGAGTTTTCAAAATTAAGCAAATTTTTTTTGATGATTTCATAAAAATATATCAAAAAAATATATAAAATTTTCGAAAATCAAACAAAAAACAACCAAAAATTCAGAGGATTTCGCAAAATTTACCAAAATAAATCATAATTTTTTTGAAATTAAACAAAAAATTTAGAGGATTTCATAAAATATATAATAAAAATTAGAAGAATTTTTGAAAATCAAAGAAAAAACAATCCGAAACTCTAAATCCTAAACCCCAAAATCTTAAATCTCAAAATCCTAAATACTAAATACTAAATCCTAAACTCTTAAATCTCAAAATCCTAAACTTTAAACACTAAACTCTCCTGGACTCTTAAACTTTAAACCTTTTAACCATAAATTGTCTTAATTTCTCATAAATCCTCTGAATTTTTCAGAAATCCTCTGACTTTCTCAGAAATCCTCTGAATGTTAACAGTTCTGGTTTTAATTTTGAACAAAAAATCTTATAAATAATTAAGAAGAATTTATAAAAATAAGAAGAAAATCATAACATTTTACTAACTTATATTCCTAAACCCTAAATCTTAAACCTTAAGTCCTAAACCCCAAAATCATAAATAATAAATTATAATCTCCTATATATCCTAAACTCTAAACACTAATATCTTAAACCTCAAAACCCTAAACTTTATACCCTATTACCAGAAATTCTCTAAATTTAGAGGATTTATCAAACTCAAACAAAAAATAACCAAAAATTTAGATGATCAGAGGATTTCCCAAACTTTTCAAGAATTCAGAGGATTTGACAAAACTCACCAAAACAATTCAGAAAAGTTTTTGAAATTATGTAAAAAATAAATAAATAAATCAGAGGATTTCTTACCCAGAATTCAGAGGATTTTCGTAAAAGTCACCAAAACGGCTAAAAATTGTTCTAATATTTGGTTTTGTTTAAATTATGAATTGAGTTTTATTATGATATTATTTTCATAAGTTATTGGCTTTGATTGTTAGTGAAGAATGTAATAAAAATATTGACATTTGTATTGTATAATATTTTGTTGATGCATAATTGTTTCATTGTTGATTTCGATAATATAATGATTCACAGATTTTAATGCATATGCATATGTTATTGAGTCAAGTATATTTTATAAATGTGAGTGCATATACTTAATTTTCATGAAAGAAAAAAAATTTGGTTGATCGACTCTTCACTTTGATTCATCAAAAGTGAAAATATTAGTTTATCTTTAAAAATATATAGATAAAAGACATAATTTTCACCAGAATTTATGGGATTGTATTTATATTTATTTTATTAAAATAATTTATTTCTAAATAAAGAGCAATCATACACTAATAAAAATAAGGATAAGTTTAAATGAGGGGAGGGTAAAATTGTCATTAATAGAGGTTAAAATTTAAAGTTGTCCTTATTGAGCTAAGCTTCAAATAATTGGGGATGTATTGGGCTATAAACTTTTCAAAAAGACTAAATGGAATATGAAGTCCATATAAAGGACTTATCACCAAATAATCCTTAAAAAAATTCATATTTAGTCCAAAAAATAAAATTTAAGCTCAAAAGCTCTATTCTCCTCCTAACCAAACTCAAGTTTTATTCTCTTCCTAACCGATTGTAATTATTTTATCAAATTTATGATATGATTTTTACTTTTTTATAATTTAAATTAGTGATATATATAACTCAAAAAAAAAAAAAGGAGAAGCTACACAAAATTCTGCCACCATAATATCTGATGTTGGTTCCACCTACGCATATATGACCTTCACGTTTTCAGTTGGAGTTTTTCCGCCTCGATCTGAATTCAATGTTCAGTGCCGAAAGCTACTGATACGAACATATGGTTCATTCCTTGAGAACATAACTGTGGAGATTTTGGAGTTTGTTAAACTGTAAACTTAATTTATAAATAATAATTTAATTTTGACTCCTGAGTTCATGCCAGTTAATACTGTTGACTTTGCCATATATCAGTTAGAGTTTTTGAGTTTTGTATTTAGTTTGTAAGGATCCTCGCTGAAAATCCTTATGACTGATACATAGAAGTATTTGTAATTTAGTACTATATAAGTGGGAATGTTGATGTTATATTTACTAGTAATTAATTAGCTGACACCTGGTCCATTTGAGTTTGACAGTAATTAATCCATGTCTTGGGGAACAAACATTTATGCTCGTAAACAGGGTCATATTAATACTGTAATGGAAGCATTCACTATTATACCAGGTACTTGTCTTTATTAATTAGAAATACTGATTAACTAATAGGAATTTTTTTTTTTTTAAAGGTGGGAGGGAGAGGGAGGGAGCGTGCGTGGGTGTGTGTGTTTGGGGGGGGGGGGGGGGGCGGGGGCGGGTGTGGGGGTGGTTGGGGTGGGGGGAAGAGAGAGAGAGATGGTACTAATACTGGTGGGGTTGGATGGGTTGTGGCAGAGTAAAAGGGCAAGGAAAGGTCATGTCAAAGTAACACAACATGCTCCAAATCTCTGAAAGGGTCTGAGCAGATAGTAAATAAGAATGAGAACAAACACAGCTAACTCTCCTAGCTTTTGCCTTGTTGCTATAACAATAAAACAAAACTCTCTCTCGTACACACTCGCACACAAAACAAAACGGAGAGAAAGAGTTTGCATCTCCTCCGCGTCTCCTTCGCCTCTGCTTGTGGGGGGTCTCTCTCTGTCTGTCCGTGTCTGTAATCTCCCCCTACACCTAAGCCGCGCCTATTCATCACCATCTTTATATGCACGTTGCATGCCATTTGTTTTCCGGCGAAAAGAGAGAGAGAGAGAGAGAGAATAAATTTTGCAGTAAACACACACACTTTCTTTAGATCTCTTTGGCATTCCCAACGACATAAAAGGGAGCAAAGTTAGAGCAGTCAAGGCAGAAAGAGCGAGTTTGAGGTGGTAACTTAAAAGTGAGGTGGTAAATTAAAAGCAAGCTTTTGCTCACTAGCTACCTATTTTCAACGGAGGAAAGGCTTGATTTCCACTGCAGAAAAATCTTTCCATCCATTGCTGATTGCTTCACCAGCTCCTGCAGGTCACCCCAAACTATATATAAGTCTACGTATATCTGTCTTTCATTTTTCAAAATTTCATTTTACTTTTCTTAAGTTTTTGCACGATAGAAATTTCTCTATTTGAATTAACTTCCAAAGGCCAAAGAAAGGGATCAGTTATATATATGGGCATATAGCAATAACAAATCAATCTGCTCCATATCTTCTCCCCACAGTATGAACTAGGAGAATATATATATATATATACATATATATAAATATGCCATATATTCTACCATTGTTTCTGTATTGATATCTTTCAATTAACTAGTTGCTCCTTTTCAAGCATATATTATAAAATGATATGTTTATTAGATACAAGTTTAATTTATTCATCCCAAGGTTAGTTTCAGCCTATAATCTTCTATGATATCATATAATATTTTTGTGAATTTGAAGCAAGATCTGCTCTGCGAAACCTTTCAAAAGCATTGAAAACAAAGAAAAGAGAGAGAAGAAGAAGCACTGCTTCTTCACGAGATCCAATCCACTCCCAAAAATAAACCTGTCATTCCGTTTGCTATCATTTCTAGCTAATTAAGCTGCCTCGTCATCATATATGATTTCTGGGTTCAGTGAGTTCATGAACATATATACATATACATACATATATATATATACTTTCTAAAATCTCCATTCAAGATTAATCGACCATTTCCATGCTAGAAATCTCGATCATTTCAGAAAATATAGGGCCAGTTCGGGCACTATTGTAATTTCGAATTTCTTATTAATTAAATTCATATCAAGTAGTTATCAATTTGCAATTCATATATATCTCACTTAAGTGATTAATTTCTTAGATCTGATAAGTCGAAAATATTTATTCTTGCTTGAAACCCTAAGTACAAGATTGTATCTTAATTATTTTGTGTTCTGTCACTATTGTTCTTCTCACAAAAATCAATATATATATTTGACAATTGGTAGTTAATTTGATGGCATCTTCATCCAACTCTCCGTGCGCGGCTTGCAAGTTCCTCCGACGAAAGTGCCAACCTGAGTGCGTGTTCGCTCCATACTTCCCACCAGATCAGCCCCAAAAGTTTGCCAACGTCCACAAAGTTTTCGGAGCAAGCAACGTCACCAAGCTGCTAAACGAGTTGCACCCTTGCCAGCGTGAGGACGCTGTCAACTCCCTGGCCTATGAGGCCGACATGCGCCTCCGCGACCCTGTCTATGGCTGTGTGGGGGTCATTTCTCTGCTCCAGCACCAGCTACGCCAACTCCAGATGGATCTCACCTGCGCCAAGTCCGAACTCTCCAAGTATCAAAGCTTAGGCATCACAGGCCACGCTGGCCTCATTGCCGCAGCTGCAGCAGCCGCATCTAATCACAACCACAACCACCAGATCAGCAACCTCATTGGTGGTGGAGGCGGTGGTGGAGGGGGCCACCATTATCACCATCAGTTCTTCCCAAGGGAACAGACGCATCAGCAGAATCACCAGGTGATGGGCAACAACAACGGCGCCTACGATACAAGCCTTCTAGCTATGAATGTCTCCGCAAACATCGGCCCATTCCACCAACCTAGAGCTGCTGCCGGAGATGATCGCCGCAGCACCATTAATCCTTCCTAACACCAGCAGGTTTTTTCCCCATCTTTTTTATTCTCTTTTAACTGTTTTGGTTTCATTAAATGTCATAAATTAATTAATTAATTTATTTATAATTGCATCGCACCAATTAGAGAAAAAAAAATGAAAAGAAAAAAAAACAACATGATGGATGGCCGCTCCTGTATTGCCGATAAATATTTAATTAAAATTTTGTGATTAAGAAAATGATGAAATAAAATATATATTAATGCATAGTAGTGGTAGCCAAAATTCAAAACTAAAAAGGCACACGTACAATTGGCAGTACTATTGAGTGTTGACCCAAATGTGTCTTTTATATACCAATTCTACGCTTTTGTCTGGTCATGATGCCACCAGCCTCTGAATTTGTCCTCTACCTTAGTTTCTTTTTATCCCAGTTAGTGTAAGTTTGTCTTCACTCTCGGTACGTAGAAGTGATAAGTACTCATTATATTCTAAAGCCTTTATCATCCTGATGATCATATTGATCGATCTGCAGGGTTAATTTTGAATTTCCAAGGGAAGGGATTCCAAGTTAAAGGAAGGAGAAGAGATGTTCGTGAAGAAATTATTATTTAAAGAGTATGGATGATATCCTTGCTAGATATATAGCTCTTTTTTACGGACCATTCTTGTTATATCCGCCACCATGTCTCTTTCTACTAGTCTCTACCCTTTATATCCATCTTAACATATCTAGTGATTGGATCTTGAGAAATAAAAACTTGTTTTTCATGCCAAGATGTAGTCTGGTCATGTTGAGACTCTCACCAAGATGTAGTCTAGTCATGTTCAGACTCTCGCAACAATACCGCTAGTTTTGCCTCCTCAAATTTTCCAAAGTTTTTTGTTTAACCAGTAATAGAAAAAGAAATATGACTCCATGATATCGATGCAATTTGATTCACGAGTCTTAATTGGTTAAATAATTAATGCCAGTATGATGATCACTGACTTACGTCCTAGTTGACTAGATATATGGAGTCTTCTCCTTGTCCCAATATATATAGATACATGATGCATATAATTAACTTCTTTCGAGATTGATGCATGACCTTGACCTCCACCAAATTAAGCAATTAGACATGAATTGTTACGGACTCTTTGGAATAATTTGACATCTTCAACTCCATTATATAACAACCAATTATGAATCTTTCTTCAGGTTACACCCATTTTATAGAATCAATCCGTTTACAAAAACAGTTTATGAGAAAGTGAAGGACTTAGAGGATGGAGAGGGACTTATTTTACTATAATCTTTCTTTTGCAATTTAATTTAAAGCATGACGAAAATAATTAATGTGCATATCACTAGGTAAAAAAATTCAAGTCCATGTCGGAAAACATATGGTGTTTACGAGATGTTTGTATGTCTAGATTTGGACTGATTTAAATTTTTGGATATGCTTAATTGATCATATTCAAATTGGTTTAAATTCGAATAAGTAAATCGAATAACAATTCAATCTAGGTTAGAGTTCGGACAATATGTTCCTGTTTGGAACCTAACTCAATTATAAATCGAACAATTTTTTTGTTTAGACCCTAATTTCTGACATAAAACTTATGTCAAAACTTGAATTAATTTGGGTTGAACATAATTTTGTCACCCATATATAACAGCGCTCAAGATCTGCCTTATATAATTATCCTTCTGATATGCACCGTGTATTTTCGTCATTCAATAATAGGCACTATCACATAAGTTCCGTATTCTTCTTCTTTCTTCTATTTTGTTTGATTGTTGTCTTTTATTCTATTATTAATGGTGTCTGTGAAATTATACTTCAACAATATTCACTTTAGTTTTTATTTTTCTGATCCATTATCACAAACAAATAAAAAAGATTCATGGTAAGGTCTTTGATGATGAACTAAATTCTGAAAAAAATAACAAGACCAGAAAGGACTTGTAGGCCTTATATTATAATATATCTTTCGTTTTTTGTACTCGTTATATTATAGATAAATTTTGATTTTATGGCGAGTTATGCAATAGTTGTATTAAAGAGTAAAATGTGTTTTTATGGCGTGTTATGCAATAGTGGTATTATAGATAAATGCTTTTAATCGACTCAGACTATTAAGCAAAAGGTTTTCCCGGAACAAAACAGAAGACAACTGAATAAGACAAACCACTGTCCCCTCAAGATCTGGTTGTTGGGTGATTAAGATACACAAACATTTCTCTCTCTGTGTTCGTTTGCAGAGGAAAATGTTTGCGTTTTCATGCTCTCTTTTTTTCTCATTACTAGGGAAAGTCGGGTCTGCTCTAATTTTTTTTTACAGCGGACCCAATTATAAATGAATTTTTATGTATAATGAATTTTTATTTTATTTTTAAAAATTTACGAATGTATTTTATCAAAATTATAAGTATAATGGTATATTATTTGTCATACAAAAATTAAATAAATTGTGAAAGAGATACGAAAATTTGAACCGTTAGATATAAACTCAAGATGCTCTAATTAAGTTTTTACTGTCCATTTAATTTTTATTTGACATAAATAATATATCGTTAGACGGGTAACTTTCATCAAAATACATCTATAATTTTCTAAAAATAAAATGGAGTCTACTGTAAACAAAATTAGAGCAGACCCCGTGTTCCATTACTTAGTGGTCTTTAGCTTTTTAATTTTGGGTTGTGCCTTAAATGGTCATGGATGACTCTCTCATGCTTTAGAAATCTTAATTGATCACAAAAAAGACAAAAAAGTAATTTAGTAAAAAGAAAGTAACAGCGAAAAAAAACAAATTTCAGTATTATTGGCATGACAATGATGACGTACTTTGCAATGATGCTTCTGTTTTAAATGCATAGTCCCAGTTTCTCTCTCATAGTCAACACAAGTGTCGCTGAAACCTGGATATCACACATCCACATTAAACGCACCAGACTCTCCCGCATGGGAGGCCCGGGTCCGCTGTAAGGGTACTTTAGGCGGTAAATTTTTTATTTATTATTTAAAAATCATTAATGTATTTTGATTTGATTTATGAGTCTAGGGATATTTTTTGTGTCGAAAAAAATAAAAATTAAATGAATAGTAAAAAAACATGAGAATTTTGAACTGTTAAATATGAACTCGAAAAATTTTATCTCAATTTTTACTATTCATTTGTTTTTTTTTGACAAAAAAGGTCATTAGACTCGTAATTCCGATCAATACACATTTATGATTTTTAAATAATAAAATAAATAAATTTACTGTTCAAAATGCTCCTTACAACGAGATCTGCTAAAATTTTACTATAGCAGACCTCGGGCTCCCCTCCTGCATGGGATCTAATCGGAATTTTTATTTCCTATTAATATTTTGGTTGAGTCTACATTATTAAGTCAAGTTTTGATAGCCTAATAAAAAGGGTTTTTTCAACTTTGGAAGTATTATTCTTCCTAGGCTCTAAGTATTTTAGCTCTTAGGAATTTAATTTAGCGAGTTGCAACTTGCAAGTATATTGATGCTTTGTAACGTAACTTTCAAAATATATTGCATTAAAAATTAAAAATTATTTACAACGGACCCTTTGAAATGTCTTTTAAAAAGATTTAAAAAATTATTTTATTTTTTAAGAATTATAAATATATTTTGATCGAGATTTGAATCTAACAATTTTTTGTCCTAAACAAAAATTAAATAAGATATGGAAAGGATATGATTTTTTTTTTTTTAAAACAGTTATATAATAGATACTACAGCGGAATGCCTTGTACAGCAGATCCGTCGTAAACCCGTATTGGGATGGACAGTGTAGGGTAAAAGCTGGCATGAGATGAATAGCGGAGCCCTCAAGTTCAAGAAAAATGAGAAGTAACCTCGCACACAGAAGAGCAAAAAAAAAAAAAAAATTGGCATGGCATTGGGATGGGCGGTGTGGGGTGAGTTGACATCAGATGAAAGGGACGGTCTTAAAGGCAGGGAGATATCCCGACAGTTGCACGCCTTACAACAAACCAAAGAAAGAAAAAAAAACTAGTCTTTGCATTTATTCCGGGTTGTCCCTCCCTTCTCCTCCAGTCCATGTATTACTATTACTATTACTGTGGATCCCAATATAGTATTATACTTAATATAATATCCTGGCCTTTAACGCATTTATTGATTGCATAATAGTATGAGGGATTGAGCCTACTCGATGCCATGGCATTTATGGGACACTGCCAACACCATGAGCATGACTCTTGACGCATCACTACTACTTGACTATTTCTTTTTCTTTTTTCTCGCTCTTATAGAATTCCCTCCTCGATCTCCTTGGAGTTAGTCACCACACACTTTCCGACCTGCATAATATATATGTATATGTATAACAACGACAGGCAGAAGGAGAGAGAGAATGAAAAAGAGAGAACAAAAGAACATTTCAGCATTTTTTAGATATACATGTGATACATCTCTCTCACCTCCTTCAATTACGTGCCTTTTGTCTCCCCTTCTCTCCAACTCAATGATATTTACTTCAACCGATGATTCACTATCAAAGGAAAAAAACTAATGACTCAGTCACTGTACGTATTATTTAATATTTATTTCTCTCACAGCGCAAAACCACAGACTATTAAGTCAGCGTCTATCGTCCTCTCTCATTCAGCTAACTTCGAAAATATTACTCTTTTCCTTCACCATAAATCTTTCATCTGCCATGGCCATGCTTTTGAATAATGGGTTCAGTAACGAATCTAGATTAACAGTTAGGAGTGAATTTTCGTTCCTTAGAGATTGAGAGTTCCCAGTTTCAAGGTGTCTCTCCAAATCTGCTGGGAACCTGACTGCTGCAAATGCTTTTCCATTAACAGAATTGGCATCACAAGCCAACCTACACAAACTGAAACGTGGCCAACAAAACAATAGCAAAGCACGAATATGCAAAGAGAGTTAAAAATATATATATCAATAAAATGACATATCTAAACTTTACAGCTAAATATTCACTTTCGTCATTAAAAGATACGACTTGTTTCAAATCAGTCCTCAAATTTTTTAAAATCTCAACTCGATCACTTTTTGTTGAAATTAAATAGGTCATCCGTGGCAGCCGGACTGTCACGTGACACCTTTTACCTAATCAGCACTAACAGTTTTTTGGGGAAAAATAAATAAATTTTGAGATTTCTTATGCATTGGCACCAAGTCTCTTACCAAATTCTCTATTTTACCTACTCAGGTACCACTTTTTGGCAATTTAAAAATTCATACATCAGAATTATTATTCATTCTTTATATTATTATAAATTTAATTTAGTCTTATCAAATAAAAAATATTTAATTTCAAATAAAAATATAATTATCTGAGAATTATATTGTAACTTATATATTAATTTTGTTTGTATTAAGATTATTGACAGTGTGTATCATGTGGTGTTCAAATTCACCTTCCCACAGCTATATGAACATTTTGAGAATGTTCTCGTCCCCTACTAATGAAATCTCAAAAGAATCTCCAGATTGACAAAGAATGCAAGCACTTCAGCACTTGGAACAAAATTTTCAACAATATCACATCCCAAAGTTAACAAATCTTTGTGATAAGTGACATATTGCAAAAGCACAGTGGTGTCTACTAAAACAAAATAATGTATAATGAGATGTTACCTTATATTGAAAAACATAACCAGTGGATGAGATTGGAATAAATTCAAAATTTCCATAATTGATTTTAAACATTTAAATTTTTTATGATCAATGAAAATGAAACACGCAAAATCTTTGAGTGATCAAAAAATTGATATTAACCTATGAAAGAATGATCAACTCCCCAATAAATTAAACAGCAAAATTAGAGACAAACCGTCACAAAAAATGCAATGTCAAAATCAGGTTCTTTTTATCCATGTTGCTTGGAAATTGAAATCCAGTTGCTTCTCTTGACTTGTAGTAGGTACAAATCTCGTCTTTTTGGCTTTTTTCTTGAAGACTGATAAAATCTCTGGATTGACTATTCAATTTTCTTCTGCCTTGTGAGACTTTTTATCTATATATTTGCTGATGTTAGTCCAATTTTTTATTTGGTATTTAGTCAAAATATAGTTGCTATGAGATCCCTGTTGTGCCTCCGCCTTGTGGACACATTTTTGCTTGAGACGTTTTCTCTCTTAAAAAATTGAAACTCTAGATAGCTTCTCTCCCACCCGAGTTAGAATTCCTAAATCGAGGTCACACATTATAAGACTTCTTGCCCCCAATTCTGATTTGTGGAGTGTTCTATTCATGATCTGAAGGAATTGTTCAGATCATGATCAGAAGAAGCAATTAGGTTTGTGATCAATAGGATCTGTTCAGTTTATAATCAAGTTCTTGTACTCGTGTGGTTCGTGAACGAAGAAGAAGTCGTTGACTTTTACCCGATCATTGTACAACCTTTTCACCAAGATCAAACCAGACCGATCTTGAAGGTAAAGATATGGATTGATATGTGTTAAAATTGGAATAAATAATTAAATCTGACATGTCGTGTGCTCTGTCAACAGAAGCATCCTTCGGGTCAATCCGTTGTATACCCTTTAGCTAACACTAAGCGTATTTATCAAAAAAAAAAAAAAAAAACTAACAAACATGATTCCACATTTTCTTGTCTTAAAGGTTTGATATTGAACCTATCTAGTACTAACCTGATAGCCAGGCTAGTTTATAGGATCATCAATTCATCATTTTGTGTACACGCGTATGAGGGGTTACAACAGTGATTATTCTAAAACAAACATATAGTTGAACTTAAGGTCTGTAGAGTTTACCAAACAAATTAGAGCTCAATGCTTTCCTTTGCCGAGCGTACACACTGCAAGACAAGAAACTCCCAAGTCCCAGATTTTGATCAACATCTACAACGAAAATTACCCAAAATAAAAACAAAAAACCAATAATCAAAAAATCTGGTCTAGATAAACAACAAAATTAATTTCAGTTACTGAAGGACACGAAGGTGTTCATGCTTCTGTGTTTTTTGAGTTAGGGTTCTTCTGTCTCCAAGTCTTGCAGGTAATCCTTCTCCTGTTGGCCAGCTCCATTTGGGCTTCTTGTTGGGCTGCCATTTAAAAGCTACTTATGGGTCTCTCTTTTGTGTTGTCTTTTAGTTTGGGTTACCTTTGGTTGGGCTTCATTGGGTTTGAGACTTTCAAAATATAGCATTTTTTTTAATACATGGAGGGGGATCACCCAGCAAAAAACTCTAGCAGACTACATCTAAGTGTTCTTGGCCAAGTAATGCCTACATAATCTTCCCACAACACACTCAAGAGACCACCAAGAGGAATTGACACAATGGACACGCCTATATTACCCTCTCGATAGATATGATCCACTTGAACGACCTATTCTTTCTTGATTAGCCTCTTACACTTGGACACCATGTTAACAAGGCTAAGATGAGAGACAATGGCTCCTTGTGAACACCCCGCCACCAGAGTTGAATCAATTTCGAACATTACCCGATGATAACCTTCCTCCCAAGCAAGACGAAGACCACACACAGCTGCCCACAACTCTTCTTCAATAGCACTACACAAGCCAATATTGATCACAAACCCTTTCAACCATCTACCACAATCATCTCGGATGAAACCTCCACCACCTGCTCAAGAAGAAGAGGACTTGAAGCATCCATCTGTATTCAAAATATAGCATTGCTATTCTTTTTATTTGAATTTAAAATGTACAACAAATTTCAAGTCATTATTCATGACCGTTTGTTTTGTCAATCCTATATATGTACATTCTTTTTGCCCATTATTGGGTTAAGTCAATAAGAACATTTGTCTTCATTGCTATACTAATTCTTCATTCTCTGCTACTCTTTCTTCTTCTTTTGCTTCGTTCTCATCTCCCTTTTCTAATCTGCACAAGTAAATAAAATCATCAAATTATATCAGTTATGAACTGTGATGACATACTTACCAGTATTGAATTACGGATTTACAGCAAGCAACACAATGTAGCTATGGGGAAAAGGAAACAACACTGATAATTTATCGAAGAAGCTGGGACAATGTCGTACGAAACAAATGCCTACTCCTTGGCTCTTCTGGCCTCTTACGACAAAGCGCAAAGCTTTGTTACCTTGTCAATGAATCATCAAATCTTGCTTGTTCGAGGCTCATTTATTTTTATATCTCTATGTTCTTTATATGGGAAATGACACATTAGTGCCCACCTCATGATAGTTGGACACATTGGTCCAACAAAAAATACTTTGCCACATAAGTACATATTTTCACATAAGTGTCTTTTTTAAAAATTAATATTTTATATAATCTCATATTTGCCTTTCATCAATAGACATAAATATAAAAAATACCTAGTCTAAGACATCTCTCCTCCATCTCCACCACTGCCACTGTCATACCTCCACTACCATCACTACCACACCTTCACCACTATCGCACCTCCACCACCATTTTTTTCATTTTCTTAGAAAACTGCAAGCATTATTCAATGAGTATTAATTGATAACATATTTTTTATGCATACTCTAATACATAGTGGAACAAAATTGTAAATAGATAAACAAAGATGGTAGCCTTTGTCAATCGAATGCCATTACAACAAAATCATAGTACAAACAAGTGTTTAAACCTCCTCTGCATGTCAAGCATAAGGGTTGTTGATCAACGTGTAATGTAACAATAGCTGCTTAATGATTCATGTTGCTCCAAGTAATTGGCAGTATCTCAATGATTCAATTTGCTCCATGAGTTACCAACTTTTTCAAACCCCATCGCTCACCACCATCGCACCTCCACCATCATTTTCTTATTTTTCTTCTTCTTCTTGTTAGATCTGAGATTTATATTAGATCCACGATCATATTTAGAGGCATAATCAAAATCAAATTCTTCGTCTCCATCTTGTTAGATCTGAGATGTAATCTTAGTTCATCTATGAGATCGTAAAATTAAATGTTATTGTTTTGAGATCATAATATGTTAGAGATTTATCGAAAAGTTTAGGGTTTAGAGATTGTAAAGTTATATGTTATTGTTTCAATGTTACTATTTTTAGATCATAATTAATATGTTTCAATGTTATTGTTTAGGGTTTAAGATTTTGAAATTAAGAAAAAAAAATATGGTTTAGGGTTTAGAGATTGTAAAACTCTATATATGTTTCTATTTAAATGTTACTATTTTGAGATCATAATTTGTTATGATATTTGATATCATAAGTTACTTCAATGATATTGTTTAGTGTTTTTAGTTTAGGGTTTATAGTTTAGAGATCGTACAGTTATATGTTATTGTTTCAATGTTACTATTTTGAGATCATAATATGTTATAATATCTGAGATCATAAGTTGTTTTAATGTTATTGTTTATGATTTTGGGGTTTATTGTTTAGGAATTGAATTACCAAAAAAAAGTTTATGGTTTAGGGATCGTACAATTATATGTTTCTATTTCAATGCTACTGGTTTGAGATGATAATCTGTTATTATATCTGATATCATAATTTGTTTCAATGATTCTATTTAGTGTTTAGGGTTTAGAGATCGTATAGATTTGCTATCGTACAGTTATATGTTACTATTTCAATGTTATTATTTTGAGATCATAATTTGTTATAATATATGAGATCATAATTTGTTTCAATATTATTGTTTAGGGTTTAGAATTTTAGGGTTTATGGTTTAGGAATTACAAAAAAAATGTTTAGGATTTTGAGATCGTGCAACTATATAGTGTTTCTGGTTTAGGGTTTAAGATTTAGAGATCATACCAATATAAGAGAGAAAGAAGAAGAAAATATGACCAAAGTATTTTTATTAAGTTATTGTTTGAAATAGTAACATGAACAAGTCTGAATGATTTGGTAAAATTTGCATATTATTTCCATATTCAACACTCATAAGACTCAAGAAAATCCATAATGAAAATCATGTACCCAACATATATACCTAAATGAAAGTAAGGAAGAATAAAAACAACAGATCAAAAGTTTTTCAAACTTTAAATTGTGAAAAATAGATCTAAAGAGAGAGAGAAGAAGAAATCACCGGTGCAAATATTTTTAGATCTAACAAAGACGAAGAAGAAAAGAGAATGAGGAATAAGAAGAAAGGAAAAGACAAATAAGAAATGAGGTAAAAGAAAGAAAGAGATGAAAAAGTTAGAGGAAGAACAAAAAGAACAGTGAATGACTTCATGGATTTCTTGATGCATGTTTATCTTGGATGTGCTGATCATGGTTGAAGAAGTTATTGGATCTTGGATGAGAGAAGGAACTCTGATTTTGCAATCTAGAAAGAAGGAAGAAAAGAACGTGTGTTTACTTTTTTGCATATCTGTTTATGTGATTGTGGATGATGGAAATTAATACTGGGGGTAGTAAAGTAAATATCAATTTTATTGATACTACACTATGGCCATGCGTTGTAGTTAGGACATAGTATTCATGAAGAGAAATATTTGCCATCAGGCTTTATCCGCTTCAGAGAAGACCACCATTTCATTGTCCAATAAAGAAATTGGGAAATGCCAAAAAAATTTTTTATGGGAAACAACTTTGATAATGTTTTTTTTAATAATGTGTGTGTGTGTCTATATGCGTCTCTATATATAATTATCTCAAGTTTCTCATATACCCTAAAGAATCCAATTCTACGGAGAACTTAACAGGATGCATAATAAGTCAATAATTACCTGTAGTTGTTGCAGCACGTGGCCATATAGTCTGTTCAATATCTGACCAATTTATATGTTCACTCCATGTTAGGAGCTGAAAGCACCTAACATTCTAGCAATAATGAATTAATTTTGTGTCAAATTTGGTATAGAAATATTGCCCAATTTGTTATTATGATATGCAAGTAATGTTAAGGGACGGATTAATTCAAAGTTGGCTGCTGGGCAATATTTGCATCGCGGCCACAAGACGCGGGTCCTGATTCTTTTCACGCAATAGATGAATGACGCGGCAAGTAGGGCCATGCTGGAACCTAGAGTTTATTAAATAAAAAGAAACCCTAGAGAGCCGCAAGATACAAAGGAGAGCTAGAGAGAGTTAAGAGAGTTGTGCCATGTAAACAATTGGAATTAAACAAGGATTTGTCAAGCTCTTCTTCTTTCTTTTTTAAATTGAACTTGTTTCTAGATATTGTGATGAGTTTCATTAGTACTATGTGTAACTAATTTATTTTCTAGCTGCGATTTGGTAAGTTCTTCTACCATAAACCTTGTGCATGGATTCGCTTGATGATTAGACCAAGTTTAATTCTTTGTTCTCTTGATTAATTGTTAATTTTCTATTGTTATGCATGCCTAATCAACATCATAATGTTATGAATTGTTAGTTAAACATATTCAGCTAACCATGACCCGGTGTTTGACATAGTAACAAGAACTTGCATAAGATCTAGATTATGGGAACATTGAACATAGTTGATTAGGTGATAGAACATTACCCTAGATTGTGCGATTGTCGATTTCCTAGTGCGTATACTTATTTTAGGATGTTCTTAGGAGAGACCAAACCAAGACTCCTCTAATAAGAAAAGATCTTGCAACTAGACCAAAGTCAGGATTATTGTTTAGGAAAATCTAATGGACTGTAACTGAACCAAGGCCTTTCGATTGACATCGTTAAAATTTAAATTGTTTCATTGCTATTAATCTGTGTGCATAAGTGGAGGTAGTTTAGCATGCCAATCCTAAGCTAGATCTCACTCCTTGATATTTAATTTGATTATAACTTAGTCATTAGGTGGTTTGTGCTATTGTTTCGTAATTAATTGGTAGTTGGTATAATCTTTGTGGATTTGATCTCATTCACTTTTATTGTTTTGCGTCACATACTCTTGCGATTGAGTAAAACCCATTGGTATTTGAATTGCGAATTTAATTTGTGATACAAAAGTATCGATCAAGTTTTTGGCGCTATTGCCAGGGACTGTTTAGTTTATTACTGATTTTGGTTACGACGATAGTGTTTAATTTAAATTATTGCAGTTTCAATATTTTGACTTACATTGATTAATTCCTTGTGCAGGTACCAAACTATGTTCTTTGGTGCGTGGTTAACACTCATTCTCAACAAACACCATTGGAACAATTTGATCCAAAAATAGAGAGGATTGTTAGAGCATTGTGACAGAGAAATATAGGGGATAATAACAGGCACATTCAGTGGCTGAAGGGGCAGAAAATGCTGATGCTCGAGTCCCTATGATAAATCACTACATTCCAAAAAACATTGCCCAACCATCTTGCATCACATACCAACCTACAGGAGCATCTTTGATTATTTACTCATCTGTTCATCAAGTGTTACTCAAACTTACATTGTAATTCACTTATTTCATAGGTAGTAATTTATTTCTTCAAAGTGCATGATCACTACTTGTTCGCAAAATGAAAAGCTAAAATAATTCAATCCTAAAATTGAGAGATCAGTGAGAGTACTGCGACGAAGGAACATGGTTGAGAATGATTTTATATATATTTTGTGTGTACCTTTGTGAGATTGTGTAAGAATGAAGTATATGCTAAAGCAACTGTGAGTAGAGTTTAAGGTTGTATGGCTTCCACTAAAAGCTAATATTGCACCGAAATGATGAGAGGGTACTTGTATTGCCAATTCTTGATTGAGTTTTTCAAATGAAGTTTAGTTGGTTTTCAATATTTATCTTGACTATTTGCTTGAGGACAAGCAAGAAGTAAGTTTGGTGGATTTTGATAGATGCAAAATTCACCAATATTTTCAATCTTTAAAAGTCTCAATTAGTATGTTTTTAAGTTAAAAATACTACCCAACTGGTGTTTTTGTGAATAGGTGAGAGCTGATTGAAAAAGAAGAAATTAAGAGTTTTCTAGGCAAAAACAACATCTTAAGTGCGGCCTGTTTGCGCCCGCAAATTTGAGCGGATCAGTTACGTAATTAATTTTGCTTATGTCACATTTAGGATTTTAAAAAGTTAGACTCTCGTCTCAATTCATATTCTATATAGCCGCAGCAGTCCAGAAATAAGGAGAGAGCCGCAAGGAAGATGAAACTCAATCCAATCAAGCATCTGCTCCTCTCCCAATCTGAATTCTGGTTTATTGTTGTTTTGAATCATGACTATGTGTAACTAAACTTCTATTTAGTTTGGGATTTGGTTAGTTTCTTCTACTAAAACTTTATTGAACAGTTTCATTGATGATTACATCAGGTTTAATTTATTGATTCTCTGAATTTATTGTTGATTCTTATTATTACGTATGTCTGATCAACATCATAATATTAGGAATTGTTAGTTAGACACATTTGCTAACCATAACCCGGTGTTTGCGAAGTAACAAGAATCTGCATAAAATCCAGATTTGGGAATTGTGAACACAATTGATAGGGTAATACACCATTTGTTTAAGGTTGTGCGCTTGTCGACTTTTTTGTTCATATACTTGTCTTGGAAAATTCTTAGGGTACGGCAACCGAGACTCCTATGATAAGAAAAGATTTTGGGCTGGACCAAAGCCAATGTCATTGCTTAGGAAAGTCTGAGTTAAGAGAGTCAAACCCCTTCTCTTGATTGACAACGTTAAATCTTTAAATTGTGTGATTACATATTGGATTGTGAGACTAGTGAAAGTAGAAGAAGAATACGAACCTAAGCTAGATCTCTTCCATATTGGTTTACATACATTTGAATGAATTTGTCCTAGTTGATAAGTTGAATTTTTTGAACTTTGTTTTTGTTATTGCTATATTGCTTGTTTCGACCCCGCTCACTTTTATACTGTCTCATGACACATACACTTGCGATTGGGAAAGATCCGTCAGTATTTAATGTTGCAAGTTTACTTTTAATATTTTATATCGACTAGTAAGTTGCACCATCTAGCCTTTGTAAACGTGTATCGTTTGTCTTCTTTTAATTTTTCTCTATTGAAACCCAAGACGAGGTTTATCTAGACCTTTTCAACATTTGTTTCGTATTGTACCGTAGGGGCTCTTGGTTCGGTGCATGCATTTCGTGTACAACACCTATGATTTATATCTTTGAGTCCAAAATTGTCATTTGCAAATTCACACCCAGTTATGAGAACCAAATCATCGAGAGTCCGACAAGCCAAACTCAATAGATTTAGCATCTAAATTATACTTTATTTCTATGAAGATTCGAAAAATCAGAGTGAAATGTCTTATATTGATTTTTCGATTTTTCAGATGATTAAAGCTAATTAAAGGTTAAATCAAGGGGTCATTGGGTGCTTTTAATTGGAATTAGAAGGTTGGTTATTCTTCAACATGTGCCATTGTTATCGAGAGTAAACGATACTGATTTCATGAAGGCAAGAGATACTTTGTTTTGGTTAATATGTGTATTAGATTGTCTATTTTTATGTAACTTAGACAATATATTGACCCAGGATGAACAAAAGGATGACGTTATGCACTTTACTCACTAATCAATTCTGATGGCGATTTTCTCACTGTAGATAGAGAAGCTAGTGAGGCTACAATATCTGAAGAGAAAAAACCCCAAGGAATGTGTACTTCTATATATTGTGTTAAACATACTTCAAGTTTTGGCCAGCCTTTTTAAAATCAGCAAGAATGAGAAAGATAAACCCTTGGTGGGGGTAACTTACTCACAATTTTTAGGTATTATGAAAAGTTATACCTTCTTGTCATTATTTGGTTCCGAGGCTAATATTCAATTTGAGAGAAGTTTTCTAGCCATTTCTTGTCAAAACATTGTCATGTCATTTTGTCTTCCATGTGTCTGTATCTCCCTCATCTCTTTTGTTCTTTTGAAGGTCTTGAACTGGTTTGTGAAAGACTGAAACTCTTAAAAGGCAAAGTAAAAAAGGTATTTTCAAGTGCCGAACTTCAGATTGATAGGGATTAGTGAAGACCAAAAGAAAGTCCAACTGTGAGTCACTGACTCTATGAATTGATCGTCATTCCTTGCCTTGTTACTTGATTTTAGGGGTTTTTTCCCCAATTTTATTGTAGTATGTAAATTGGATTATTGGAATATATATATACAATATATTAGTCACCACTAAGTACTAACTAGAAATCTAGAATTTGAAATTTTTAGGAATTGCTTCACAGAAATACAAAATCACAGTTGACAATGACAATTCAAACAATGTTATATTACAAATTGTAATATTGACATATTGTACATAGTACAAACATGATTATGTATTGATGTATAAATGTATTCAATTGGTAGAATTGTTGATACATATGGATAAGTTTCTCAAAAGAAAACCTATAGCTGGTGATTCTTCTCAATCTCATGATCAAAACAAGTCTATAATGAAATAAAGTCGTTTGGAGATTGATTTAACAAATCTTCCTATAGATCCAGGGCATTGACCTCCAATATGGAGTAAGATTTACAATGTTAATGATAGAGAGCAAGTTCGAAGAGCATACCTTTTGAAGGCCATACCCAACATAAAAATCATGATTTTTCACAAATAGAATTTGGGGATGTCTAAAGGAGGTTCAATGTAGAGTGGTTTAAGGAATATAATGGTTGGCTAGAGTACAACGTAGCAAAAGATGTTGCCTATTGTTTATATTGCTATCTTTTTTGACTACAAACTTTAAAAGGTGGCAGAAATTCATTCGTTGGTAAGGGGTTCAGAAATTGGAAGAAGAAAATGAAGCTTAAAGAACATGTTGAGAAACATAATAGTGCATATAATCAAGCAAAGATGAAATGTTAGAATCTAATGAATCATAATACTACTGGAAGAATTGATGCAATGTTCACTAGAAAGTCAAGTCAAGAATTGATTATCAAGTATGCTTGACTACAATTATTGACTGTGTTCAATTACTTTTATGAAAAAGGGCTGACATTTCGAGAGAACTATGAATCTAAATGGTCATTGAACAGAGAAAAATATTTGAAACTTTTTCATTTGCTTCCTGCACATAATGAAGACATCAACAAGGTTTCACTTAAAAATGCTATTAATAATTCTCAGCTGATTTCTTTGGATATTTAGAAGGATATTTGCATTGCAAGTGCAACTGAGGTCACTAATGCTATTATCAGGAACATCGGTGATGCAAATTGTACTATTTTTGATTGATGAGTCTAGAGATGTATCCACCAAGGAGCATATGACAATTTCTTTGAGGTATGTTGACAAAAAAAGGGTTCATAATTGAGTGTTTTATTGGGATTGTGCATGTTGTGAATACCACTATTGCTACACATAAAGATGCTATTGATCAAATGTTTGCTTGTCATAAATTAAGTTTATTAATTTTGCATGGTCAAGGTTATGACGGAGCAAGTAATATGCAAGGAAAGTATAAGGGGTTGAAGACACTAATTTTAGAAGAGAATCCATGCGCTTTTTATGTTCTCTATTTCGTGTATCAACTTTAGTTGGCTCTTGTTGATGTTGCAAAAAATCACTTCCAAGTGAGTTTTTTTTTAAAATTACTTTGAAGATTATGAATATTGTAAAAGCATCTTGTAAAAGGCAAGAGGTACTTAGAGCTAAACAACATGAAAAAGTTATTGAAACACTCAAGAAAGGAGAGATACTCAGTGGAAGAGGCTTGAATCAATAAATTAATTTGCAAAGGCCAAGGGATACTCAATGGAGCTCATATTATAATACTTTTCTTAGACTTATATCCATGTTTTCTTCTGTTGTTGAAGTTCTTGAAGTCATTTTGGTTGATAGTGTTAGATCAGAACAAACTGTTGAAGCATGGATGTTCTTGGAAGTAATACAAACATTTCATTTTGTGTTCACAATGCATTTAATGAAGATTATCTTGGTCATTACTAATGAGTTATCACTTGCATTACAAAAGAAATAGCAGGAGATTGAGAATGCCACGCTGTTAGTGCAAATATCAAAGCAACGCTTGAATTTGATGAGAGAAGATCATGGATGAGATTCTTTATTGAAGAAAGTTTTCTCTTTTTGTTCCACACATGATATTGTTGTTCCAAACATGGATGATAAGTGTGTGACTCGTGGTCATCCAAGAAGTGAAGTTGAAGAAAGAACAAATAAACATCATTTTGTTTTGAGTTGTTCAACATTGTTATAGATAAGAAAGTTATGTAGTTAAACAATCATTTTTCAGAGATAGATATTGAGTTAGTTTTGTGTGTGCGATGTCTTATAAACTCTTTAAAAATGTGGTAGAGAATTTCGATGTGAAAGTTTGAATTTATGCGTATGGATACTAAGTAAACAATAGCGCGACACAATATTTTTACAAGGAAAACCTTGAATTAATTCAAGGGAAAAACCTCACGTGTCTGAAGCTACAAACCTTGAAATAATTCACTATAACCACGGGTTACAAGAATTCACTTAGATATAGGATTCACACACCTACTCTAGTTTCTTGCTCAAGTAGCACGATACATATTTCACCAAGTAGAAGCTTCCCTCAAATGCTCCAAAGTAGCACTAAAGATGTCAATCTCCAAGAACGTATGCAGATGACTTCAAAGATATATGCATGATTGAAAATACTTTTCAGATAAAAAAATATCTCAAAGAGTGCACATAAACCTCGCTTAAAGAATATGATTATCTTTCAAAAGCATAGGCGATAAAAGTCTTAATCAAACTACATGTAGATAACGTTTGTAACACGAAAAACCCTAGTTAATTAATCTTATTGTTGTGTTAATTATCCTAACACGAGGAGACACCTTCGCCTCAGGCGTGAGCCTTTTTGGAGCGAGACATTAGGTGCGATCAAGAATGTGTCGTTCCCAACTACAAACTTCGTGTAACCCCTATATGATATCCCGATTCGAAGGCCATCCATCTTATGTTGTACAACTTCTACTTGCTCTGAGTTAATTACTCATTCTCTGTTCTCCAACGATTAGGATTTGGTGAAAATCGAGACTTGAAAGAGGGGAAATGACTGAAGGAGTCTATTTCGTTAGGAATTATTTGGGGTTAATTGTCCTTTGTTTTAGCTGTTTTAGTTAAATGGATTTTTGTTTTATTTGTTTTTATTAAATGGGTCAAATATTTTTATTTTCGTTAAGCATATCTAAAGGCTACTAATCATGTTTTACGATCTCACGATTATTAAGGGGATGGACGCGGTGGACACGAAACTCTCCCATAACTGAGCAAAAGGCAGGCGTCCAGGTTTTTCTTTTGTTCAACAATCTTTACGTTTTTCATTGATCGCTACCGTTGTTAAGTTGATCGGGCATTCTTTGCCGCGTAAGTGAGAATCATTTCTCTTTTGTTTCTTAATGCTGGTTCTCTCAATTTGACCACACACAGTTGTTCTGGTCACCTGTACTCCTTGATTTTGAGTTCCATTTCATTGCTGATTGTTTCTGTTTGATGATATGTCGTTGTTTAGGGATTGGTTTAATAAATCCAAAAAAGGAAGAAATATTTAAAAAAAAAAAAACTCAAATCAAGAAGGTAAAGGAATTGTGTGATGTGCCTGAGTGATTCTAGGGCTCAAGTGATTTCAAATTGATAGGGATTACGCTCTGTAGAAAGGTTGTTGATATAATTTGAAGTTGCGGAAGCTTAACAGTCTTATCAGTTGTGGGAGGTTTTATTAGGCCGTTAATAATTTTGATAGGGAAAAACTGGATATGAATGATTATAATTTTGAGTTTGTAATCTGTGCTCCGAAAAAAAGAAGGAAAGATATCTCAGAATGGCTATCTGAATAAGTTGGTCGTCTTTTATTTTACTTCTTTCTTTCTTTTTTTCCCTGGCCTTTGTTATGTCTTGCTATTATCAGCAGCTGATAGGAGGATGATGGCTAATAGAAAGGCCATGCACGGTGTGTTTTCATACTTTTCCTGGTTACATGGTTTTTGATGGGTTTACCACCTCTATCACTCTATGCAATCAGGCTGGCCAACTCAGAAGGGTGCATGAGAGATTTCACCATACCAATCGGCTTAGAGATTGAAATTTGTAATAATGGCTTCAAGAGTACTTTTGCGAAGGAGGAGGAACCTTTTTGATTTCATGAATCAACCTAATAGCTTGGTTCGGGCTTTTTCAAGTTCTCAGCATGGTCAATTGTTTCGATCTAATGATTTGCAGTCTTCCAACTGCATTTCAAATCACAGGCTTGCATACACTGATGAAACAGAAAGATGTTTACCTTCATTTACCAGGAATGAAAAATCAACTTCTTTAGCTGTAGGATTTCTTAGGCATAATTTTTCCGGAATTTCAATGTTGGGATATCGGATTGAAAGTACCGAATTCATGTTTCCTTTAAGAGCTAGGTTGATCCAACAATCTACACGCTATGCGTCCAATGCTACAGCAGGTCAACCTGCTGTGGGCAGCAGTAATGATGAAAATGAGCAGAAGTCCGCTAAACAGGTGAAAGAAGCTTCCCCTGAGGAGTGTGATCAAGCTGTTGAAGGCTTGAGTACATTAAAAGCCAAAGTAAAAGCTAAACAGGTGCTAGAATCTCAGAAGAGTGCTACATCGATTCTGAAGAGGGTATGGGCAATGCTTGTGGGCATTGGTCCTGCTTTGAGAGCTGTTGCTTTTATGAGCAGGTTTAAATCTTCATTCTAGATGCTCTGAGCATTGCTGATCTAAGTATTCTGGTTATTTCATTTTCCTTCTCTTTTTTTATTTACGATATTTGTTTCAGGGAAGATTGGGCTAAAAAACTGAGCCACTGGAAGGATGAATTTAAGTCTACAATGCAACACTATTGGTTGGGTACAAAGCTACTTTGGGCTGATGTGAGGATTAGCTCGAGGTTACTGTTGAAACTTGCCAAGGGGAAGGGCCTCTCTAGAAGGGAGAGGCAACAACTCACACGCACTACAGCTGATATTTTCAGGCTGGTTCCTTTTGCAGTTTTTATTATAGTTCCATTTATGGAGTTCTTGCTGCCAGTCTTCCTGAAATTATTTCCCAATATGTTGCCATCAACTTTCCAGGACAAGATGAAAGAACAGGTAATACTGATGACGAAAATAAAAGTCCTAAAAACTTTCCTCATACTGCTTGTTTGAGCTATATATCTATTTCATTAAATCAATTCAATGTGTCAATATTTCTGGTGATTGATGGGCAAGTCAGTTAGACAAGGTGATGAGTTGTATCATTCTGGCACGGGCACTGCTATCCTCTACTACCTGTAGCTTGGACTTTGATGTATCATTTATCACACAGGCACCCCTTGAAATATGATTTCTCCTTCCACCTTCTTTGGCTAATACTAGACTAAGTAAGTCAACCCCTAAATTTTAGCTCAATTCCATCTCCAACTAAGAAACCAAGTTAATAATCCTAAATGGTAGTTATGTAATACTATTATGAGAACAAATTTTTCAATATTTCAAGCATCTTTTGATTTAGTTAAAAGAAACGTGTTACGGCTCTTAATTTTTCGTGTCATCTTTATTAGTCATGGCAGAGTTGGGTATGCTTGCTGTGTGGTCTCGGTTAGACAAAATGTGTAGTTTGCATATAAGTACACAGTTGGGGTTTTGTTAATATCATCTGGTATTAGAAGGCCAGGCAGTGTCTGTGACTTTTACAATGCAGGATATGAGGTGGGCTTGATGTTTTTAGCATTTTCTTGGCATTGCAGAAAGGCTGTTTTTATCATTTTGAGCCCATGATGGCTGGTCAAATGAAAAGAGTCAGTTCCTCTGGAAATGTAAGCCCGATTCTAAATGCTTTATTTGTAGGAAAAATTGAAAAGAAGACTGAATGCGAGAATAGAATATGCGAAGTTTCTTCAGGACACAGTGAAAGAAATGGCAAAGGAAGTCCAAAACTCTCGAAGTGGAGAAATTAAGAAGACAGCGGAAGATCTTGATGAATTTTTAACCAAGGTTTGTGTTTGTTTTCCTATTGGTTTAAATACTTGTATAATTATTTTTTATTTCATAAGCCTTATGAACGGCTTAAAAACATGTTTGTATATTTATCTGTTATTACTTATTATACACATGAGGTTTTTTCTCTTGTGCTATTTTTTCATGTAAACAGGTTAGAACAGGTGCCCGTGTTTCCAATGAAGAAATTTTAGGTTTCGCAAAATTATTCAATGATGAGCTTACTTTGGATAACATTAGCAGGTGTTTTTAGCTTTTTCATCATGAATTGATCTGCTTAAGAGTATTCTCCTTTTGGACTATGACTATCTTGCTTCTCTGAGGGTCCCTAACTGCTTTTTGGTGGCAATAATGCTCTGGATGTTGTGTGCAGGCCTCGATTAGTAAACATGTGCAAATATATGGGTATTAGCCCTTACGGAACAGATGCATATTTACGATATATGCTTCGAAAAAGACTGCAACAGTGAGCATTTTTTACCAAATGCCAACCTTCGCTCTTGACTTTGATTCAAGACACTAACATATGTTGTATAGTCATGAGTTCCAATAAACCATCGTGTTATTTTTGGCAGGATCAAGAAGGATGATCTGATGATAAAAGCTGAGGGTGTAGAGTCTCTTACGGAAGAAGAGCTTCGTCAGGCTTGTAGAGATCGAGGGTTACTTGGATCACCTTCCATGGAGGAGTTACGGCATCAGGTTGATTCTTGATATTGTATATTCTATGTTTGATCTTGTATATTATATGTTTTTCATTGATCAGGAATATTTGCAATTTGATGGTTATCACTGAGGGAATATTTCAGCTTTAACTGGAATGATACTTGAAGGAAAAAGAAAAAAAAAATATAGTTTAGTCGATAGTTAGGTTGTACAAGTTTTAGAGGCTTTACAAAGTTCAATAAAGGATGGCTAGTAGACTAGTAGTTCAACATGTCACTGACAAAATCCAATATGAGTACATTTTTTTAAGTTGGGCCAAGAAACGAAGTAGAGTTTTTTCAGACATGGAGCCAAAGATAAGCAATCTGGAAATCAAGTATGAGGAATTTGTATGGCATTGCTGCTATTCTAGAAAATCTCATTTATCTGGTCACTATTTAGCTTTAATTGTTGCCTTAGGCAATTCACTGTAGCCTTAGTTTTGGAAATTTGTGGGTTGAAGTTAGTTTTTCATCTTTTAATAAATTATAATGCTGTTAGAAAAGATAAATAAAAAGATGATTCAATAAGAGTTTTTAGTGATAGACTTCAAGGAGCCCTTGGTCATGGTGAGTTCCTTATAGAGGATAGGCTAGCTGCTAACTTATGGTTGATGGTAGTTCTCATTTCATTTCATTTCTTTTCTTTTTAAATAAGATTGAAAATATTACTAATTAGAAATATATGGCGTCTGTTAACTGAAGTGTACTTTCTTAAGTGTCTCTTAATGTGCCTTTGGATGCAACAAATATGTGTCTAGCATTTCATAAATCATTTTGTATTTTTGCCAAATTTACAAATATTGATGAGAAAAATACTGTGTAATTTTTAATATAGGCGATGCAAAGGGTCACATGCATTGGACTTTACATGTGAGTTTCAAGTATGAAGTGAACAGGGGGTTGTGTCTTACGAGCTCATGGAGTAGTAGGGTTATCTAATCTCAAATTGAGTTAGATTTGTGATGTTGGAGAGTCTAAATTAAAGTTTAAAAGTTTAGGGCTACACCAAGATCTTATACAAATAAGCTGAGGCTTGTTTTTGTGGGCAAAAGTTGACACCTTTGCCTGCCATTCATTTCTGACATCATATAAAAGATACTTTTAAAGACTTCTGGGGTTGCTGTTGGGTAAAAGGTTAGAACGATCCATGGAGTCTTACGATTTAATTTGGTGCAAGAATTTTGGAGTAACAAGAGGTAGTTAAAGGGCTGTGTGAACTATACCTAAAACATATCACAGCTTTCTTTCTTTGTTTTTTTTTTGATATTTTGTTTAGGGTTTAATATTTTTCTTAGCCATTTGTATAAGTGAAAAGGGAAAGTGAATTTTTGGGTTTAAGATATAGGACTTCTACTGTGTATAGGAGTTGTCAACAAGGCTGATAACAGGTTTCTCATGATGGCCCACTGCAAAAGTTCACATGTAAAATTACATACCCCAGAATTTTGACAATTGCTCGACATAATTTTGATGAGAGATTGAGAGAGTTCCATATAATTTACTTCTAAAAGCTCTGCCAACATAGTTCACATGTTACTAAGTAACTGGCAGAATTCTCATTTGTTTTGGTGCTCTAGATCATTGTTTCTTCTGTTTCTACAAAAAGTAATAAGCATAGACGTGTATTTTGCCCTCTACATGGTCTTTCCAGTTTTGTTAATTCTGCATACAAGTAACTCCTTTGGTTAAATTAGTTGAAATGATTTTCTATATTTGACGTAAAGCTTAAATGATCTTCCCCACATATTATGTGTGGATAAGGTTTGTGTACATCCTGTTTCCTGCTCACTGCAAGATTCTTAGGCACTAGAGTTATTTTTATAGGCGAATATGTGGCCCACTGATTTAACTCCTAGTAATAAAAGGAATATGATTAAAAAACAATTAAATAATTATACTAAATTTTGTCTGACGTGCTCTTTAATTTACAGTTATATAATTTTCAATTGTAAGGTTTATGCCGCAGTATCTTTGTTTCCGTGGCTGCAAATCTTTGTCTGTAAATTTGTATTTCTCTCTCTTTATGCAGTTGTATGATTGGCTGGATTTGTCTCTCAATCATTCCGTTCCATCTTCTCTCTTAATCCTTTCTAGGTAACTTCGTGCTTTATTTGTTAACTTTTCTCGTAACTTGTAAGACATAGAACTGCCTTTTTTAACTTCAATTTCTCTTTTAATGTATGACCTGCAGAGCGTTCTCTGTGTCTGGGAAAGTTAGGCCGGAGGAAGCTGTTCAAGCAACACTTTCGTCTCTGCCAGATGAGGTTGTGGATACTGTTGGGGTGACAGCGTTGTCTTCTGAAGATTCAGTTTCAGAAAGGAGGAGAAAATTGGAATTCTTGGAAATGCAAGAAGAATTCATAAAGGTAGGTGTCTGCATATGAGATTTCTATTATAACACCTATACCCCAAAAGTAGGCGAAATGAAGTTTCGTTGGCCATCCCGAGTTTAATTGCTTAAGACTAGTTTATCTTTACACAATGTTGATTTTGATGCTTATATTATAGGTCTCTTTCAAAAGATTTTTTTCCCTTGTTGATACTCTATTTATATGTATGGATGTTTGTGTATAGTGGCTCATATTATGTAGTGGCTAGTGGCTACTATTACAAGGGGCAAGGACGTGCTGAGGTTACATGGTTAATTTTGTAAAATTAATGTCCGTATAATTTAGGGTTATGCGACATATAAATACGTGATCTGAACTATATGTGGCTGGCTGGTAAAATTTAAGCCACTCTCTTCCGTGGACGTAGGTAACTTGTCGAACCACGTAAATTCTGTGCTTATTGTTCTTTATTGCTACTCTGTTTATCTATCTTGCAGGACAATAAACACAACAGTTAAATATATGCTCACTTGACTTTTTCTCTTCAATTTATTTGTTTATGTTATATTTGATCGTGACATTTATAACCAAAGGTCTATATACAGACTTTGTGTAACATATTTTATTCAGAAGCACGCTAATGTTAATTACTTCTAGTGTCTTCTGTTATTTTAGAGTGTTATATACCAGTATTGTTCCAGTTCTCTCTCTCTCTCTCTCTCTCTCTCTCTCTCTTCCTTTTTTCAATCTAGAATACTCTTTTTTTTTGTGTGTTGATGATACAAAGTAAATGATCTAATGCACAGGAGGAGGAGGAAGAGGAAGAAGAGGAGCAGGCGAAGATGATGGAATCTACAAGAACCCAACAAAAGGATGTTGTTTCAGAAGAGATGACTATCCCAACAGCACAAGAACTGGCAAGAGCAAAAACGTTGGAGAAGCATGAGCAGCTTTGTGAGATCAGTCGTGCATTGGCTGTTTTAGCTTCTGCGTCTGTAAGCATGGGAAACCATTGTAATAGGACTTATTATGTCTTTTATTGCTGATATCATGGCATCAGCTCACACTCGCAACATTATTTGTTGATGCTTTTACAGTCCGTCAGCAGGGAGCGGGAGGAGTTCTTGCGACTTGTCAAAAAGGAGGTATGACTAACCCTTTTTTTTTTCATGATCACTGGCATCTGAAATTTTTATCTTTACTTTTAGAGTTAAACCTCAAAGTTTTTTTGTTTTGTTTTACCTTTTCAAAGTGCCCTCTTTTCAAGTTTCAAGGAGGTTGATTGTTGTATGACTGATGGTTAAGCATCTCCAGGTCTTCTCTGTAGATTTACTGTTACAAATTCCAGTGATCCAAGCCACCATCCTTTCTCTATATTTTTCTCCATTTCTGGATTACTTTCTCTGCACTAAATATATTAGTATATTTGAAAGCATTATGAAAATTTCCCAGGAATCTACTGCGACATGCACGGGGGTTAGGTATTTTTATTGCTATTTTGATTTCAGCTACATTAATAATATTTTATTCTTATTTGGGACCACGTCTTTCATAATTGCATGATCTTTTGTAAATATACTGATGTTCTGGTTAACTTCAATCAAATTAATTTGACATGGATAAAAATTCCAATTCTCCTTTGTTATAGTTGTAAAAAATCTATATCAAAACTATGAAAATTCATTTGTGGATCAGTATTTTAAAACATGAAAAGTCTCCTGGGCTGAGCCCCATTGGACACAACCCCTGTAGAGTCAACTCCAGTACTAGCACTTAGCAGCATACCTAGGCCTAGATCTAGAAAATGGTTTGAAGAGGCGTTCGGTTGATTGGGGTTCAGGGGTAGTGCCCTTCGAATTTTTTTTAGGACTATTTAATGGCTGTAGGGCAGTTAGCGATCGCCGCGACTGAAAGTGGTCTCTGAAATCTGAATCGGAGAAGGCAGGGTTCACCGTTCATCGTGTGTGGCAGAACTGTTTAGCCTCTGTTCTCACGCAGCAGAAAGGGTGGGGGGGGAGAGGGAGAGGATATGAAGAATTAGTTTTAGGGCTCGTTTTGGGATATAAATGGGCTTATTTTGTGATATAAGTGGGCTTATTTTAGGTTTGGGTGTGTATACTCAGTAATTTGTTTTAAAAAATTGAGGGTGGGCTGGGTTGGGCTCAAGCTAGTTCCACCCCTGCGCATACCATTACTATTATTTTAAATCCAAGATGTGTCAGGTGAGATTTGAACCCAATGCCTCTGAGTTCATGGCAGATTCCAGAGGTCCATAGCTACTCCTCTTGGCTACACTATTTGAATTGAATGTAATTCTTGAATCATGACCTTGCATTAGGTAGAAATCACTCCTGCTTGAGGTAGAAAAGGTTTTGCCTAGTTGCATTTCCTTTTCCTTCATTTGATTGCTATATTCATTTCCAGATAGATCTATATAACAGAGTGGTAGACAAAGAGGGTACAGTTGGAGAAGAAGCAGCTAAGAAGGCATACCAAGCTGCCAGGGAGGACAGTGGCCACTCTGCTGATACAGCTATTGGCAACAAGGTTTCTTCTGCACTTATAAACAGGGTGAGTATTTAATCTCTGATGTTACCTGATCTCCATGTCTAAGTATTTACATTCGTTTGGAGTTCAGTGCATAGAAGCTGACATGTAGCTGAGAATCTAACTGTGATTTTATAAATTTCCAGGTAGATGCTATGCTTCAGAAGCTTGAAAAAGAAATTGACGATGTTGATGCTAAAATTGGCAATCGATGGCGGTTGCTTGATAGGTTTGTCATTTCTTTTAAAAGACAATTGCTTTTTATTGACGATTATGTAATTCATTTTCTGTGAAGTGCTAACTCATCACCATTCACATGAAATGTACCATTAGATATCAGTAAAAAATGCGGCCAACAAACTGCAAAGCTTAAATGAATATTTAATTCAGTAAGGTCTGTTGTCAACAGGGAAAAAATGAAAAGAAATGGTATAAGACTATTTCTTTGTTGAATCAAAAGAAGAATTTTATTATAGGGACTTTAAGTCTGCCCAATGAAATAGAGTACACTAAAGAAAATGTTATATAATCAGATTACATCTAGATTGATGACGAATAGATCATTAAAGTTCAAATATTTTGAAGCACTGCAAAGCCTCCTTTTTGTGATCCTTTTGATATTTTGCCCTGTTCTATTCTCGCAGTAAAAATCTCAAATATTTAATTTGGTCGCATAGTATTTGCACTAGGCAGCATTGAATGCTTCAATCCGTTATTGTGCCTTTTTATCCAAAAGAAGTCAGAGACTATGGTTGAAGAGTTGTTGATTCTATAGGTGCAGACTAGGACGAATAGCTTTTAACTTATTTACCAATGAGATATTATGCACTTTGATGTGAATTTACGGAATGAAGTTCCTTTTTCTGTCAATCCTAATTTTGTGTAATGTTATGCAATTTTTTATTTTGAAAACTGTTCCTCATAAAGATTATTTGTGATCCAAATGTGGCCACTTTTTGGACATTTTTCCTGGAGGTTTCCATTTCAATTCTGTAAATTGTGTGCTCAGTCATGCCTACTTGGTGCCATGTGTCATTTGTATGCCAGGGATTATGATGGAAAAGTGACCCCTGAAGAGGTTGCTTCTGCTGCCATGTACCTCAAGGACACCTTGGGCAAGGAGGGCATCCAAGAACTTATAAGCAATCTTTCCAAGGATCGAGGTTAGTTACTAAGTTCTATATTTTTACTTGCTTGGACTTTTATTAGATTTATGAAGATTTGGACACTTGTTGGGTGTACCTGTGCAATGCCCAGCAATTGATTACTGGTCATTGTGTTATGATCATTATCAGTTGTAGGTATATCTTTTTGTTGTTGCATATACCTAGGAATGGAGAAGTATTGGATAAGCCCCTCTACTTTCCAAAAAATGTTGTTTGAGCTCTCGTACTTTTCTTTGTTGGCTTGTTCAAGCCCATCTACTTTGGATAATGGGCTCCGTTGGCCCTCGATCCAAAATATTGTTGAGCTGTATCATAACATCTGACATGGCTTCATTTTACCTAAAATAAAAATTAGGTGTGATATGTGACATGGCATACATTTTGCTAAAGTAAAATTTTAAAAAATCCTAAATTATTCTCCTCCTCCTCCTCCCTCATCTGTCATGGGCGGCCATTATTTCTGGCAGACCAAAATCAATCCCACACCTCTCCCGCTCTCTTTCTCTCTCTATAAGCAAAGCAAACCTCTCTCTCTCTCCACCTCTATTACAACCTTACTCCTCCGGATACCTTCTCTCGCCAAAAATGAACAAGAAGCAACAGGCTGCTCATGAGAAGAAGTCGCAAAAGAAGCTCAAGATCTTTGTCGAAAATCTAAATCCCTTACCTTTTCACAAGGAACTGCTAAAGCAATGTGGGTTGTCGGACTTTGTTCATTTGGAGTTCGACCACAGTATTCATGTGGGAGAATGCATCGATGTTTGATGATACTGTGGAAGCAATTACTTTCATTGAGGGATTGTTCAAATCTCTACATCTTATGCGGATTTTGAAATTGCTTTTGAGATTAGGTTTTTTGAATTTTCATTTTTTGAGGAAGCTGTTGTTACATGCGGTTTTCTCGAAGATGGCTCTGCAATGACGAGATCTATTTGTTTGGATGTTGTTTTCGCTTTGAAATCGAAGGTTGATGCTGGATTTTTCATACCTATTGTCATTTTGTATGAATTCATTTTAACCATTATTCATTTTGTAGATGAAAATGAAAAGGAAAAATATAAAAATACGTGGACTATATAAAAGGAGGTGCTCTGAAAGAAATCTGGAGTTGTCGCCGGAGATGGAGATTCTTCTTTTCTCCATTCATAGTAGAGGGGCTTGAACATGCCAAAAAAAGTACCAAGGGTTTAATCAAGCCTTTTTGGAAAGTAGAGGGGCTTATCCATTACTTCATTATTTAAAGTGTTTTAGCGTTAAAGGAACATTTTATTTAGACTGGAGCAATATACACCTGTTCCCCCAACCTCATTCTGTTTGACTACTAAGACGTGAACCAGGAAAATCGCTATCCATCCTTGTCTTTTCTGGTCTCCCTCTCCTCTTCAGTGTTTTCTTACTAGTATTTTCCAACTCTACATATTTGCTGTATCCATATTTCTACATTGTACATGCCCAATAACACTTGCACTAAGTTGCTACTTTTTTTTTTTTTTTTTTGCAACAGAAGGGAAAATCCTTGTTGAAGATATTGTCAAATTAGGTAGTGAAACAGAAGATGCTTATACAGCCGAAACTGGAAAATCTTAGAGGACACATTCCCTTTTTTGTTATTTATTGGTATAGTTTGCTGGTGATGAATGCTGTTTTATCTGGGTATGTTGCATCAGTTGCTGTCTCGATGGAGTTAAGAAGCCCATGTTTTCAGACGAGTGGGAACGTGAAACAAAAAAAAGGTGTGGTAGTAGCTGAATGTAGAGATTCTTTAAGAAACCCTGGCAAACCGGCAAGTTGTTGGGCATTGTCATGAACATGAACAA
This sequence comes from Euonymus europaeus, assembly GCA_963580455.1. Lineage (NCBI taxonomy): Eukaryota > Viridiplantae > Streptophyta > Magnoliopsida > Celastrales > Celastraceae > Euonymus > Euonymus europaeus. The sequence goes on from OY756965.1 coordinate 117,929, forward strand.
ATTTGGCCGGTGCACTGTCTTGTCATGTTAGTTGTGCAATTCTAGTCAGCCAAGGTAATCACTCTTTGTTGGTAATCATGTTTAACTTGGTCACTTAGAATTAAAAAGTTGCAATTTGTTGATCAAAGGTGTAAATTTGTGTCAAATGACATACTCGGGCATATTTGGCAACTCGGGCATGGAATTTTTCACATGGCAGGTTGATCGCTTATGTGGCAGATTGATCGATTAAAAAGAAAAATTCTTTCACAGAATCCAACCGTAAATGAAAAAATTAATGAAATGTTCAAAAGGAAACAAACAAATTCTGCCAACCATCGCCCCATTTATGTTTCTACTGCCATTCCAATCCTATCTCATGTCATACTTTGTTAATACAATAATCGACAATCGATAATATTGAAGGAAATATGGAACTTTGTATCAAACTTAAAAGATGTATGTGATTCAGTCTTGGCTTACATTCACGGTCAAGAATTCATACTTCTTTAATAATGATAATTAATTTGTGGGTCATCCATATTAATGATAATAATGATTTATAACACTCTCCCTTGGTTTCTTGGATGACCACGTATTCGAAGAATATGTCTCGTTAAAACCTTATTAAAGAAAAATTTAGTGGGATAAAAATCTTAGTGAAGAAAAAAAGAGTACATCATTGTTGTATAGCAACTTAGTGAAATCAGTGAGAAAGTTGCCTCATTAAAACCTTGCCTAGGAAAATCTTATGGGAAAAATCATTGGTTGAAGGAAAAATAGTACAATTCATACCACTGTCTTTATGTCTTTACTCCCCTGATTCAAGAAGGCATTTGAGTTGCCGCATACCAATGTCATAGACCAACTTATTGAATGTTGCCGATGGTAATGCCTTAGTTAATAAATCTACTAGATTATCACAAGAACGAACATGTTGACATGTTGAATAGGTATATCACCACTTTGTTGGAGTTCATGTGTAGTGAAGAATTTCGAGGAGATATGTTTAGTCCTGTCTGCTGTTATGTATCCTCCGAGGAGCTGGGTTATACATGCAACATTATCTTCATATAATACTATGGGAATACGCTTAACAGATGATAATCTACACTTTTCTTGACTATAAGAAATCATTCTTCTAAGCCACACTTATTCCCAACTAGCTTCGTAAATTTTCATTATCTTAGAATGATTAGAAGAAGTTGATGTAAGTGTTTGCTTCACTGATTTCAAAGAAATAACAATATATGTAGTCAATCCGAGACTTCGCATTATGAGGATCATATAGATAGCCAATATTTGCATATCCAACCAACTCAGACTTGGGATCAAATGAGTACAATAAACCCAAGTTGGCTGTGCCTCTTAGATAACGTAGAATATGTTTATCCATGTAGAGTTGCTTTAATATTTCTTTTTAGTATAGGTAGATTAATCGACTGTACCACATGCATCCAGATTATTTTAATCCATAAAATGAACGTTGGAGTTTAATTGAACACAATCCTCTAGGCTTTATTTTAGGCAACCAAAATCTTTTAGGGATTTTCATGTAAATTTCACTATCCAGCGATCCATATAGATAAATTGTTATTACATTCATACGACGCATAGTCAGTCGTTTAGCGACTGTTAAACTAATTAAGAATCTAAAAGTGATTCCATCCATAACTGGAGAATATATTTCATCATAATCAATTCTAGATCTCTATGAAAATCCTTGTACTACAAGTCTCGCTTTATAACGAGTAATCTTATTATTCTCTTTTTGCTTATGCACAAATACCCATTTGTATCCTACCGACCACGAACATTCTCATGTAAGCTGCTATTTTGAGGCAAATACACAAGGCATTTTGATATCCTCTAAATCAACAGATTTCGGCTCAAGATCCTTATTACTTCTAGCAATGCTTATAACAACAGCATATGCAAATATATTGTCGACAATAATCTTACTTCTATCTCAACTTCCTTCATGAGTTATTGAGCGCTCATTAGTTTCATTATCAGGTATCTATATCTCTTCAAGAGACAATTTTTAGAAGGTTGAAATTTAGTAAGTGTATTCTCTCCAAGAGTAATCTCTGCATGAGTATTCTCGACAGGAGAAATATGCTCTTCTGGATTAGGCTCTACTAGAGCTTTGTTAGGAATTTCTACATTTCTCTATAGGGAAAATCTATCTTTAGCTCCTTGTAGTATTCCATATTTCTGACGTGGTTTTAATTCATCACTTGTTGTTCGTCCTTTAGGGACATTGATATGTGTAGTAGAATGTCTAGCTAGAACATGTGACTGCAAAACTTTTGAAGTATTATTAAATTCATCAAGTAATTGATGAGTCATACCTTGTAAATGAACAATTTTTTGAATTTCAAGTTCACATTGTTTTGTTCATGGATCAAAATGAGATTGTGTCACAGTATTCTAAAAAATATTATCATGCTTATGACGTTGAGAATTTTTGCTTCCTAAAGGAAAGAAAAAAATCATCAAAGTGAAAATCTGTAAACCTAGCTTTGAAAACATCATCAGTTAGTAGTTCAAGATAACGAATAATAAAATGTGAATCAAAACAAACATAAATATCAAGTAAACATTGTGGTCCCATCTTAGTTTACTATGGAAGTGAAATAGAAACTTAAACAAAACAACCTCAAATACAAAAATATGGATATTAGGTTGATGACCTAACACTAGTTGTAAATGTGAATATGAATGATGAGCAGATGGTTTAACTCGAATTAATGACGCAACATGTAATATGACATGTTCCCAAGCATCGAAAAGTAATTTACTTTTTAAAATCATAGGTCTAGCAATCAACTAGAAACGCTTTATTAGTGATTCTGCTACGCCATTTTAAATATGAGTATGTGCAATAGGATGCTCAACTTCTATACCTAATGACATGCAATAATCATTGAATGCTTTTAAAGTAAATTCACCAGACTTATCCAGTCAGATAGACTTAATGGGATAATCTGAAAACTATGCATGTAAACGAAAAAATTTGAGCTAAGAATCTAGCAAATGCAACATTACGAGTAGATAATAAACACACATATGACCATTTAGATGATGCATTTATCAAAGCTATAAAGTAACGAAATAGTCCACATGATGGATGAATAGGTCCACATATATCCCAATGAATAAGTTGTAGAAAGTTAGGAGTTTATACACCTATCTTCGGGGTTGCTGGTTTCACAATCAACTTTTCTTGTGAACACCCAAAACACATGCAAGTGATCTTTAAGTAAAAGAAACTTCTGATTTCTTAATGGATGTCCATTTGTATTTTCAATTATTCTACGTATCCTGGTAGAACCTGGGTGACCAAGGCGATATACCAAAGTATAGATTCCTTTCAATTAAGCCACTTTTGGTGCATGACAATTTGTGTCTCAATCCATTTATACTTGCATGATATAAACTCGAAGAGAAAGCTAAAAAAATTTCTAGTACAAGCTTCTAACTTAAAATGATAGAAGTAATATATAGGTAATCTTTATTACTTTCTATTCCAGACTCGAAATGATATCGATTTTGACGAATATATTTGAAACTCAATAAGTTTCTTTTTGACTTAAGAGAGTACAATGCCTCATTAATTTATATATTAGCTCTTTCAGAGCCTTCAACTATGTTCGATGTGTTTGAGATGGAATCAACATTTGCTTCAATCAATATTACATCCAAGAAATATTTTTTATGTCGAAATATAGAACGCGTTGTTGCATTATCAATCAAACACATATCTCCATTAACCACATTTCTAAAGAAAATAAATAACTTGCATCACATACAAATCCAAAAGTATCATATACATAAATATTAGATTGCATATAAATATAACAAAAGTATAAACTTAAGAAGTTCAGGACTAGTGGCGGTGAGATCTAATAAAATATTAAATAAAAAAGAAGGTCCGAGGATTAAAACTCATAGTCGCTGATTTTAGACTTTCTATTTTTATTTTTTATTTTTTATTTTTTTGAACTTATCAAAATAATATTTATAAAATTCTTAAATTTTTCTTGCTTGTAATAAAATACTTTCATAATTGAAATACAATACAAAAAATAAATAAACTTATTAAATATTAACACACTAATAAATAAATTTATAAATTTAACATTATTGCAGAAGTAAACAAATAACTCTAATTTTTGAAAATATCAGGATTTTCTAAGAAATTCAAAACATCCAAATGTGTTAAATCATCAAGATCTTCAATATCATCAAAATTATCAAAATCATTATTATCATTAAACTTAGCAAGGTTTGTTTCCACCACTTTGTTCTTTTCTTTTATTGAGGCTTGGTATAAATCCACTAGATGTCTCAGCGTATGACAGGTACATGACCAATGTCCCTTAGTACCACATCCAAAACAAGTTTCATTATTACCCTTCTGGGGTTTCTTAAATTTTTATTTGTCTGCCTTGTTTCACCCTCCTACCTCTTCTGGTGGTATGGACGAGAAATAAAATTATCTCCATGGTTTAGACAAACCTAACCATAGCATTGACCTCTTTTTCCTCCATGTCCGCGTCCTCGATTATTATGTACAACAGCGTTCACTTCAGGAAACGACGTACTACTAGTAGGACATGACTGATGATTTCTTAGCAAAAGCTCATTATTCTACTTAGCCATAAGTAAAGCACATATTAGGTGAGAACGCTTCGCATATCCTTTCTGACGATATTAATCAAGTGCATGAACAAAAGTTTTGGAAGAAGACATGGACTTCATTGTCTGCATGTAGGTATCTAACCATTCTACATAAGAAGTAACTCATTTAGCTATACAATCATGACTACAGTGAACCCACCCAAGGATAATGGGATGCATCGGAGAATCCTCCGTCAAATCAACCTGCATATAGTGGTTACCATTTATGTGTCCTATTGCAATAGCAATGTGCTGAAATGGTGGTAGGGGATTGTAGGAAGTGGTAGATATGTTCAGCTCTCTGAACGATAAAGAACATGTAATATCACATTATATATGGAAGCAATCAACGGACCCATGTCAACCATTGTCATCCAGTGCTCAAACGATGCTTCAACATCATTTTGAAAGAATTCCAGTAAGTATCTAACAGTATACACGCTCATAATCGCCATGTATTTAAATATATTATCCCCAAAATGTGTCTAAATCTGCCATCAAGTTATATCGGGCATTGAGCCATTCATCCTCCTGATGACCAAGTGACACAACTATAGACCAAAAGCTGTAATTCCCATTTGCTCTCATATCTTTCGTAATGTATGGATGTAGTATAGTTGGGAACTGATCAATATGATCATGAAAAGTAGATTTTTCTTGCTTTATCTTGAACTTTCATGTGTTGAGAGAGACCAAGTATTGCCAATAAAGGAGCAATTGTGTCTCGCTTGTTCATTAGAGTGGAAAAAATATGCTCAAAGATCCTTGAGTAAGGCTATCTAGATGCGGAGCTGTGTTTGTGAGGTTCTCGATGCTGAACAAATTCATTCTAATCAACAAGAATGAGCTGGATTGTTACAGGTGGTGGTGGGTACTTTTTCCTTTGCAGAGGAGTACCCTATAGTGTTGGTCTTCACAGTCGATTCACGAAGAGAATTTCTCGAAGGTTTGAATATGTCCTTCAATTTTCTTAGTCAACTGACTTTAACATGAATTGTTTGATGTTTCAACTATGCTGTGAACATTTGTACAGCGACGCTACAGTCAATGTCATCCTCTTTAATTGACTCAAATCACAATAGATCAAGATTTTTTCAAAATTTATCAATGGCATCAGGCAGTATAGTCTAACCTTTTCTCACGTATATGGATAATTTGTGAGCACATAGTAGTCTATAGCTACTACGAATTTGACATCTGCATCCGTAAGCAACCTCTTCGACATCTTTTGACCATTGAAACTCCATCCATATGAGATTCAACGCCTTGATTGAAACAAAATCACGTAAATCCTTAAAGTGATATGTTGAATCGGTGTGGCACAACAGTTCTACTTCTCTCAATGCTTACTTTGGTAGCTGAGTTCTGCAACTGTATAACCTGATGAATCCACCTCATAGATCTCTCCAAGATTGACTGTGAAGAACACAAATATATTTTCAACTTAGCACGCTGACTCTCTACCCTATTAGTCTTAAGGTTTCCGAAATCTAGATATTTGTCAGTCTAGGCAAACATAAACATCTCTTTATACAGCGTAAGTCATATATCTTTCAGATATTGTAATACTCTCGAGAAGTTCTGTGAGACTAATTCAATTCGTGTCATATTGCTTATGTACGCGCTTTCATTTTCATATTAGAGAACTGTAGTTCACATGCAATAAAATACATTCCAGGCTCTATTGTCTTGATGGCTTGCATTTTGTCAAGATACATTGATAGATGTGCCATCTACAAACTAGTTTCGAATCATCGAGAAATATCTGAGTACATGCTTTCATCAGTCTCAACTCTCTATTTGTAACTATAACTCGTAGGCTTGTGCATCCATGCATTGCAGATCGCAAACATTCCAAAGCCCAAGCATAACTAACCACTTTTTTTGAATTCAAATATGTGAACGCTATGCAAAATGTTGAACTGGTTGAAGTCACACCAACAATTTCAAGGAGAGACAACTCGTACCTATTGGTCTTATATGTAGCATCCATCAACAACACATGCGAAAATGCAAGCACTTGCACTAGCAAGCCACCGCGATCACATTTAAATTGTAGTATAGATTTTTTACCGAAACAATCAATATTTCATCTATTAATGATGATATAGGGCAATTTGAATCCAGTTTGTTGAACTCAATCGATCTATGATTTTCGTGATATGAACACCTAAGAATGTATTAGTTTTTATTAAAATGATAAATTTATATGATGTTACCAAAAAAATGGTAAGTATAAGGCTCGTCAGTTAAACGGAAAAAAAGAGAGTCATCTACTCTCAACACAGTTAGATTAATAGAAAAAATTAATTCGCTACCTACTTTTGTCGAAAAAAAGATCTCAATGGTTTATTGGTCCCATATATGATTTGATTCCTTAATTTGTTCACACTTGAGAGGTAGTACTTTAACTATTAAGGAATTCAATGACCTAGGCCATTTATCAGAGAAATCAAAGGTGTTGCCAAATTGTTAGCTACCTAATCAAGACTATATGTGATTTAAATTGTTTCACCTAATAAACCATGCACAGAATTAATGAGTTTACACAATAACTTTCAACCTGTCTCCACTATCATTGTGTTTTTTATAAAGATAAAATACTAAGCATAGTTAACAAAGAAAACTAAGAACATATTGTTCTAAGATTGTAATTGTTGGCTTGCATTTGATAGGTTGTAAAATCCATTCATATGACAATCATGTGATGAGATAAGTATTCAAGTAACCTTAGGTAAGCTGCCTCATAACGGGTTTTATGAGTGTCATTAAAATTACGTGTGTTAATGCATGGATTTTTCATGGGAAACTTACGTACTCGGATGGTGATGTGTGAAGTGACAACATCATGTGTGTTTATTTTTAATTGATAAGAGCCTATTATTTATCAAGATAAGGACAATAAAGGGATGTGCCATGTGCATGGACATTTAGTTAAAATACACTACTTAGTGGATAAGTGTGTGTTGTGTATAGTGATTATGGTGTATGTAGATAAGACTTATCCTATATGTGTTAGGTCTTTTGTTTTTTTCTTAATTGGTTTTTCAGGATTGAGATATTATCATGATATTAACAAGGTACAATCTAAAAGAGTGCGACTCTATAAAATGGATGGCTTTCAATGAATGAAGTTACGGAAGCTTCATGCAGAAAAATTGTTCATTTGTTTTTGCTTCCATGTATTGTTAGATTCTCACATTTTAGTCTATCTCTTGGTGTGAGATTTTGAGAGTGAGAATAAAGAGAGGATTGTAGTGAGATCTTTATGTTATGAGTGATGACTCTTCATAGAGGTTCATTTGTGTTCTTGGTGAGAAAAAGGTAATTCCTTGTTCGTGAAGTCTTTTGAGGGTTCCAAAAAAGGTCTCTACCTTGTTGGGTTGAGTGAGGTTGAAGCAAACATTAAATGAGATGTATGAGCGATGTCTTTAGATTAAAAATAAGGTTGTACTCCTAATTTGTTATTAGTGAATTGTTTCTCAAGATTGGTCGCTCATAAATTTGAGGTTTTTTTAGGTTATGTTTTCCTCGTAAAATTTCTTGGTGTTGTTTTTTTCTTTTATTTTCTACATTTTAGTTTCAATATTTATTGGTTAACGTTCTTGGTAAAGTACAACGATTCTCAGTAATAGACTATAATTTCATAATATGAGTGTGAGCAAGTGTAAACTTGTGGTTTATAATAATAAATTGATATCAATTAGAATAAGATTAATTAAGAAAAATTTACAAATATTCATTCAACATAACAAAACAACTCATATTTTAATTAACCAAAATATTATACCATATCGGTTTTAAATTCGCAGCTATTGTTGATTTTAATGTTCTCTACCATCTCAAAAAAAACTCCACCAAGCTGTAAAACTCTATCACCCTCTCTAATTTTCTTTGCTCATCAAATGCTGTAATACGGAGCAATTGTGTCTATATATAAAACCTGTCATGTAAGAAGCCAACAAACAGTCAAAATCTCTCCTTTTTTAAATAAAGATCTGAATCGACAATTTTAAAATGTGATGTGAAATGAGGGGCATTCTTCGTGTTTCCAAAAAATAACACGTGCATTCCTTATATACATTCTCATTTATTTTATGTCCATCAGTAGCTACTCATTATATATAAAATCATTAGTTACTTGATGTCCATCAATAGGCAGTCATTATATAGAGAATCACAATTACTTTATGCCCATCAGTAGGGGTTGATAATGGGGCCTTAGGGTTGGGGTTCGTTTAGTGCTTTCCCTTTTTCTTTCTTTTAGTGAAGTTTAAATGCTGAATTTTGTCTCTTTTGTTCTGGAAAGATCGGCAAATGAAGGGTTTGTTTTTGTTTACGTGCAGATATTAGGTAGCTGATTTCATTAGATGATGCAATGGATGAGCTTGGATTGGGTCCTAATGGTGGTCAGTCATATTGAATGGAGTATCCTTTGTTTGAGTTTTTTTTTTTACTTTTTCTTTTTTGGTCCTTTTAAGCCACTTCAATCTCTTACGTGCTATAAGAGGGTTGGTTTTTGTTATTCTAAGAAGACCATTTCAATCTATCCCTAGCAACATACGGTACTGCAAGATTGGATCGCCTTAATCTCCATAATCAGATATCTTGAAGACAACCTTTATGACTGGTTGACATAGAAATTGGACAATTACTTGGATGATGACTACCTAGTATTTGACTGTCCAGGTATCAGTAGCTGTCTGCTTCTGGTTGATTTTCCAGTGGTGTTTCTTTCAAAAATTAAAACTTTACATATAACTTGCCGTCTCTTTGCACTGGGAGCATGATAAAGTAGTGGACAATTTGCTTCTTTTTAGAAGTCACAGAAAAGTTTGTGGCTTGATCTCTACTGGACCCCTATTTGTATAAATCTTTGAAGTCGTTACTATTCTGAAAGGAAGTAAAGATTAACAACTATCACTACACATTGTCTTAATTTTCCTTGCACAACATTTTTTTTTTTTTTGATGAATAGGCTTAGCCACAGAATAAAATAGAAAGCCTTCACAAGAGGCGGAGGAAAATCATAATACAAAAAGCCTTCAAGGAGAAGACATAACAAACAAAGAAAACATTACAGTGACAAATTAAAACCAAATAACGAAGTTAGATAGCTGTGAAACTCCTTCTTTGGCCAGCAAGTCAGCTACCTCATTACATTCTCTTAGAATGTGATTTATGGTGACTGAAGATAGCTGTGCTCTTGCAGCATCAATATCATTTCGATATGGGCACATCTTCCATGGAACAACAACATCCTCTTGTACCCAATTATGTGCATTCTTGGAGTCAGTCTCAATGATAATGGGAAGATGAGCATACCGAGCAGGAAGATTGAATGTTGATAACTCCATTGCTCTATGAATTGCTCTATACTCAGCCACATTTGAGTCGCCTATGCCAATGCCATTTGCAAACAAACATAATACCTCTCCCCTGTCATTCCTGAGCACACCACCAATCCCACACAAGCCTGGTTTACCAATCGCCGAACCATCAACGTTCCACTTAAGATGTCCCTGTGGTGGTGGTCTCCACGTCAAGGTACCTCTTTTCTTTAGCACTGCATGACTCCATGTCCTTATAGGATCTGACGAGAAACCTAACTGATCTGATGTGTAAGGAAAATGAGGAAGTATGTAGGATATCCATAGGTGTAATCTGGCAAAAATCAAAGCATTTATTGAACCCCAATCCACTAGCTTGCCTTTAAAGACAACATCATTCCTTTCCAACCAAATAGTCCACACAACTACAAAGAACATGATCATCCAAATTTTCTTCTGCACAACACCTTTCACCATTGATTTCCACTGTTCAAACACTGAGCAAATATTGTCGGGGTTGCACCAAGAAATATTCCACCAATTTGCAACACTATACCAAATAGAAACTGGTCCAGGGCATTTACAAAAAAGATGATCTACTGTTTCTGGATCTGCTTGGCAAAATGGACAAACATTATCAGCATAATCAATGATTCCCATGCTAGCCAGCCTATCTCTAGTGAGAATTTTCTTAAGCAATATGCATTGGCTCAAATTGACAACTGCATTCAGTATGGGGAAGATGTTGATGTGAAAGTCGGAGATTTGACCCAGAAGATGGCGAGCAGCTTGATTATTATTCACCAGGACCTGTTTACTGAAATTTTTATCCTCGCATCGCCACTCTGGGGAATTGATGAATCATCAAAGCTTCTCATTTTTGTAGATTTTTATGCTTGTGGCAAGAATGAGATGAACAGTTAGACACCCTGGTAGTGTATTGGACATCTGGATAAATGGATTATTTGGGAGGGTTGGGCTTTGTATGCCCTCAGCCCTCAGCCCCCACCCCCTTCCACCCAAAACCAATAAAGAAAAAGGAACTGCAACTCTGCCACCCCGTTTAATGCAATACCAAGTTTGAAGAAGAAAGTCGTGGTCAAAAACTTGCTTTGATTTTTATTGTTGATCTCAAAGCTAATGTACTTTCTGATATCGCGTTTGTCTATTTTTCCGACTTGCAATAGTGGTAAATTCATCACATAATCGTGGTATTCTTTCCGTGAGTACTCCCTTCTACGTAGTTTATGATTCCCAACATGACTGCTTCTGTTGCTGCTTGTTTTGCTTGAAAGGAAAACCACTTAGATTTGTTCTACTTCCTACAAAACTGTGGGGTTCGATTTTGTCGAATGTTGAGGTCATGAATTAGGGGTGTCACACGACAATAGTCTCATTGCCATTATATAAAATCGTCATTCTACTAAATTCCACACAATCTAGACACTTTCCTTTCATCCTGGTAGGCTGGTACCGGTAATGGAACAACAATTGCATAGTAAATTTTACAGAAATCACTAGGTCAAAAGTCCAAACAGACCGGGGCCATATACATATCAATACTTATATAGAACTCCATGAAGCAATTCTCAGTGAAATATAGATTTATAAGCCAGAACTGGCAAGGACAAAAGGTCTTTAAATCTTGGCAAGCCACACACATCCATAGCAGACTAAATAACGAGTGCCTGCAAGTGAACAACCTAGCGTATTACTCTTCTTTCCCTTCGACAGCTTTGAGGAACCGTGCAAACCAGTAAGCAGAAGATTTTGGGTGTCGAGCAAGTCCATTCTTGTAATCAACATAGATTAAACCAAAACGTTTGGTATAACCTCTATCCCACTCAAAGTTGTCCAATAATGACCATGCAAAGTATCCTCTTACATCCGCTTCATCCCTGTGCATCCGAAAAATTTTAAACAAAATGACAACTATTTCTTAGTGAAGGCACCTTCACTAACATAAATGAGAAGTTGAACAGATGCACTTTATATGCACACATCTTTGAAATATTCCTACTTTTCAAGGCTCGCCAAGGATAATATTTATCCGCTTATTATAATAAAATCTGTACAGGGAAGCAAACAAACAAGATAATAAGAGAGTGAAACAACTCACTTGATTGCCTGAGCTACTGCAGCAAGGTATGTCTTAAAGTAAACAACTCTCAGTTTGTCATCCAACAGCTCATGAAGTAGGGCAGAATCATTGTCTTCGTCATCCATGCCTATTGAATTGCACGCAATGAGGTTCAGAAAATGACGGAAAGCCAGAAGATTACTGCTAAACACAATTAAGTTCGTAGCATCCCACGGATAATAAATGCTAGTACATTAAGGCAACTACTAATCCCAATATCGAGCTCCCCAACCAAACTATATCAAGCTAGTAGCTGCAAAAGCATGGTCAGGCATCATTAAGGTTTTAGCATCACAGGGACAACAAACACTAAAGCATTAAGAAATATTTCTGACCAAACAATTATTAAATTTTTAAAAAAAGAAAAAAAGAAACAGAACATTGGTCCCGCAAAAACTAAAAATATTCCCTTTTTCAGGGGCAAGGTTAAATTGTTAGAAGAAAGAAAGAAACAGATTTCTTCATGAACTTCAAACGTACTCCTGGGTACCAAAATGATTTACAGGTATATGTCTTCACAATCGAAACTAACAAAACCAGCAAGTACTTCCACACTTACCAAAGTTGCACCAGTAGAAAATACGAAATCACGAATGCATTTGGCTAAAGAAAAACAAATATCTAGGAAAATACCATTTTCGGTGACATATATTGGGGGATTGTTGTATCTCTGTGCAATGTAACTGAGAGTCTTCCGGATTCCCCAAGGAACTACATAAAGCCATGGTGATCCTGCCTGTTAAGTTTAAAGTACTCTTACAGGATTGATGACAATATATCATACCAGTGTCATTAAGGAAGTGAGTGTGAAACATCTCTTTCTAAAAGCAGACCCTTTTAAAAAGTCCATTATTTTGAAGTTTATTTCTGGAGAGTGTAACCAAAGTACGAGTGTCCCTTTTGAGTATATATACGATCGCCATGTTTCCTTCAATGAATTCAAAAATGATTGATTAAATAGAACAAGTCCAATCTATGAAAATAGTTAGAACCTAATGTAATTGAAATATAATGTTAATATTAAGAATTTATAAATGATCTCATTCCTATTTGGCTATTTTCTTCTTGTGTTTTTCTTTTAAATATAAATTTTTAAAGAAGAAAACTATTCATTTATAACAAATTACGAACTTATTTTTTAATGCATGATTGATTGGGTAATTAGTTTAACAAATATTTAATAAAACGGTAAAATCCAAAATGAGGAAATCTGAACTAAAAATTTACAAGATGTCTAATGTAAAAACAAAAGAACAAAAGAAACAATAAAGAAATATGACCAACAAAATTGCATCATGTCTAACAAAAAAATTACTTCAACATTTAGATTTAAATAGTAAAAATATCATCTTAATTCAAGAAAACTTTACAACCAAAACTAAAATATTTAACATTGCCCGGGCTAACTACTAGTTCTTTTAAAATTGAGAAATGATTGATCAAAACTCCTGAGTGAAACTTTTTTTATTGATAAATGGGTGGAAGAGTGTGTGAGTACCGGGTGTGGGGGACGGGGGTTGGGGGGCGGGGGTGTTTGGTGCTTTTCTCACCAATTGGCTCACTCCCTTCCATTCAACTAATAATAAGCATGAAAATTGAATCTAGCAGAGAGACAGAAATCATACCTTCTCACCAACTGGCTCACCCCCTTCCCATTCAACTGATAAAAGTATGGAAATTGGTAAATAACAGGATAAGAGGGGGGTTAAGAGTCTTGGAGTAAGTGGAGGTTGTATTCATGATTACCGATTCTCTCCATTTGTTGTGCCTTATAAAAAAAGATTTTTTCAGGACTTTCTGTTGCATGAGCAATAAACCTTGTGGTATAATGATTCAGACCTACAAAGTCGATTGAGTTCCTAAGTAATTCCTTATCTTCCTGTGAGAATTTTGGAAGCTGATCTCCAAGTTTTTCACGCATAGGTTGAGGATAATCTCCAAAGTATAAAGGATCCAAGAACCTGTTTAAGAAAGTAAGTACAATATGAAAAATGGTTAGAAAGGGATCCAAGAACTTGTTGAAGAAAGTAAGTACAATACAGACAATGGTTAGAAAGGGATCTCCAAAATGAGATTCATGATCCCCTCAAGTGGTACACAACATAGAAAATTCTACCCAACCATGCAACTGTAGTCCGTACCTAGTGCTACTGTTAGCCAGCCAGGCAACCAATAGTCATCCAGTTGATCTCTATAACTAATACACTCTTTCGTTCTTTGTTTCTTTGCTTTTCTATATCAGCACACAATTAAGAATTACTTTTGATGTTTACTTATTCGATAATCTACAACATAAGCTTATATAATATTATATAAGTAATACAAAATAGAGCATAATAATAGGGGTTAATGGGTTATATTTTCTGCTTATTTGAGTGCACATCATAATTCAATGACACATAACGCATGATTCACGAACAGCATTTCTATCTAAGCTGTGTAGTGAATGATCTTTCCGTCAATTCATTTTTAATATTTGGTCTTCATTTATTAGTCTTTGCACGATTGCGAAGCCTTCTTTTAGTACGTGCAAAGCTTTCATGGATTACAACCCATCTGGAATCTTCAATCCATCAAAAGAGGACTATTATGACCTCCAAGTATGTGTCCTGAAAATGAATATATCAAAGTCTCTATGTATAGTCAACTACTTGGGGATGGCTGAGTGGTTGAGGATTAATCTTTCTGACAAGGGGATCCAAGTTTGACTCTACTTTTAACACTTTATGACTTGCCAAGTAGTTGGCGCGAGTGGGGTGATCCAAGTACCCAGAGTTTACATGAACATAATGTCTATGGTTTCTTGCATGAAAAAGAGTCTCATGTACGGCCTTTATTTGAACAATACATAAGATATTTTATAAACCGATATACTCACCCACAAATACAGATACATCACAGAAGCATATGGATGAACTACAAAGTTGCATCTAGTTTAGCTACGAAATAAAATTATCAATGATTTTCACATTCCAAATTAGTCTCAGTCAAAGAGAGTACCATCCAAGTTGAAAAGCAAGACGCCTTGCTGCAGCGTTCTTATCTTCAATTGTATCCGAATTTGCCTCTGCCCATTCACAGTCTACCACCAAACCTATTTGTCCCCCTTGCTTTTCCTGGAAAGAAGAGAGCACCAGAAGCAAAGGAGACAAAATGTTATTCCCCCACTGATTAGGACAGCCTAAATGATATTTCTTTATTCGAGAGATCATACCAAATGAAAATTTTCCATAAAAACTTTATGACGGATGCCGAAAGTAAAGTGGGGTATATCAGGAATAGAAAGACATTTTTAATGTGAAGCTGTACATTGCATTATGGTTCCATATAACCAATTTGACAAGTTTCACTTAGCAGAATTTATCCAATAGTTGCTCAAGTCCAGATGAAATAAAGGGCTCCGTTTCATCAGTAATTGTTACAACTAACTGGTTTAGTTTCTGGAAACCAAATCCAAAAGTACATCATTTTAAGAACTCGAAAGGAAATTTAATGTAGTCTGACAGCAGACAGAAACAAGAGTCGGTTAACTGCAGAGTAAAAATCATATACAAATTTGTTGATCTAAAAATAGGGAAAAGGTTAGAGCCCTAATTTGAACATCTTACCGAACAAGATTCATGGTCAAGGTGACGAACCTCGCTCATTCACTCCACCACAACTTCCAATATAAATTCATTGCTAAAAGGCCCACCCTGATCTAACAAAAATTAAAATATAGGAAACTGGAGTTTTATATTGATTAAATTACATATTTTAATGAGCCTCCAATTCTATCAGTACACCTTTAAAAATAACCTAGTGCCAAAGCATTTGAGGAGTACTCGAGGATCCAAGACAACAGAATATAGAGAAAGAAACTCACTATAGTCTATTTCAACCTGGTAATAAGCATGCCAATCAACTTCAGAAGAGTACCCTCTTTATATAACATGGTTGGAATTGAATTAGATAAAGGAAATAGGAAAAACACCACCTTAACATGTAGCCATAGCCTATTT
Source organism: Euonymus europaeus (assembly GCA_963580455.1). Lineage (NCBI taxonomy): Eukaryota > Viridiplantae > Streptophyta > Magnoliopsida > Celastrales > Celastraceae > Euonymus > Euonymus europaeus. The sequence goes on from OY756965.1 coordinate 134,065, forward strand.
AAGCCTCTGGGAAGACACCACCAGAGAACTAAGAGTATAGCTAAAGTAATTGCATTAGATTCAAGTAGAATTAAATCCAACGAATTTTCCTAGTTCAAATCAATCTAACTTAAATGGTAGGGCATACAATACTTCAACTGCTCCTTTAACTTTCTTTTCCTTGCAACAGGAGTGCAGAACTCATGTGGTTGAGAAAGGAAATACAAAACTCAAGAGACAAAGGAATTGATTAGGAAGGAATAAGCAAGCGGATGCCTTTCCATTGAAATCTCACATTCACCACAAAGAGAAGATAAGGAAAATGCAAGCGAGTGATCCGAGACCATTAGAACACAAGAAGAATGAAACTGGTGATGGAGGAAATGAGAAAACCAACCAGGAGAATGGCGCTATCTTCATATATTTTGTGGATTTGATAGAGCAAAGTAATACAAATGGGGATCAAACGAAGAACTGATATCTGATTAATCCGAAACAGTAGACAAACTAGCAATTACAGGAGCTAGCGACCTCCAAACTTACAATCCAGACATCCCAAAATCCAAGACAAAGCTCCCCAAACCCCAAAACACATAGATAACAAAAACTACTCCAGCAAGGACCAATACAGGACTAACAACTGGACCAACCAAAAAACAATAAACAAAACACAGCAGCATCAAAAGCCTGGGCCTGCTCCAACTCAACGCTTCCTTCTGCTGTATTGTATCTTCATGGGCCTATCAATACTTCCCTCAACAAAAGATACCTTGTCCTCAAGGTGAAAGTCAGGAAATTGCATCTTAATGACATCTTCCAACTCCCAAGAATTATCACACACAGGTAACCCCTTCCATTTGATCAAAACCTCACGCTGACCATTCAATAGAGAGCGAACCTGCAGCACCTCTTCAGGGAACATGAATAACTCCAAATCATCCTGTAATCCTGGCGGTAAAGGCACACAATCCACTTCAGGAGAAACACATTTTCTCAATTGAGATACATGGAAAACTGAATGAATCAGTGTACCAGGAGGTAATTCAAGGTGATAAGCCACGGCTCCAACCTTGGCTAGAATAGAAAATGGCCCATAATAACGAGCACTCAATTTATGACAGGGTCTCCTAACCAACGATTTGAAACGATACGGTTGTAGCTTCAACCACACCTTCTCACCTACTTCAAAGGTAGCGGCACGCCTCTTACGATCCGCTTGCTGTTTCATCCGATTTTGAGCCGCACATAAATTTTCTTTGAGCTGATCTAAGATAGCATTTCTGATCTGCAATTGGCGATAAACATCCCCCACTAAACGAAATAAAATAGGAGGCAAGCGGCCATATAAAATTTGAAAAGGAGACATGCCAGCCGACACATGGTAGGAAGTATTATACCAATACTCCGCCCAAGACATCCACTTGACCCACTGTCGCGGACGAGAACTAACAAAACAACGCAAATAATCCTCCAAGCATCGATTGACAACCTCGGTCTGCCCATCTGTCTCCGGATGATACGCTGTGCTTAACTTGAGCTTAGTACCAGATAACACAAACAATTGCTCCCAAAAGCTACTTGTAAAAATACGGTTGCGATCCGACACGATGGACTCTGGAAATCCATGTAACCTGACGACCTCAGCCACAAATAATTCTGCCACTTCTTTAGCAGTAAAAGAATGCCCCAACACAATAAAATGAGCATATTTTGATAAACGATCCACCACCACCAAAATGGTGTCCTTGCCTTGCACACGGGGAAAACCCCCAATAAAATCCATCGATATATCCGACCAGACTTGAGAAGGAACCGGCAAAGGTTGCAGCAGACCTTGCGGTTTGAGAGTGGAATATTTGTGTCGTTGGCACACATCACAACTAGCAACAAATTTCTTGATATCAGTCCGCATACCCTTCCAATACAGAACATATTCCAAGCGTTTCAGAGTGCGAAAATAGCCGGAATGGCCTCCTTGAGGGCTGCTATGAAATTCATGCAAGAAAGTCTGAATGCGTGGAGAACCATTAGGAATAACCAATCTGCCCCGATATAATAAACAGCCCCCTTGAAGAGAATAAGGAGGATGGGCCATAGGATCAACCAATAATGCTTGTACAATAGGTTGCAAAGCCGGGTCATTCAAAACTTCTTCTTGTAACTCTTCTACAGTTGGGCTTTGCACCATAGATAAAGCTGTAAACTGAGGCAAAGATTGGGTCATGTCGTTACAACCAGCAGAAACAACACCTTCCCTTCGAGACAAGGCATCAGCGGCTTTATTTTCTAAACCCGGCCGGTATTCAATTTCAAAGTCAAAGCCCAATAATTTGGTAAGCCATTTTTGTTGATCCGCCGATAACAGTTTTTGATCCAATAAATGGCGCAAGCTGCGCTGGTCAGTGCGAACAAGAAATTTCCGACCCAATAAATAATGCCGCCATTTATTGGTAGCAAAAAAATAGCCATAAGTTCCCTTTCATACACCGATTTGGCTTGAGCACGAAGAGAGAGCTGGTGACTAAAATAAGCAAGAGGATGACCCTCTTGCATAAGAACCGCTCCAAGACCAGTGCCACTAGCATCGGTCTCGATGATAAACAATTTAGAAAAATCCGGTAAAGCTAAAACCGGAACAGAAACCATAGCTTGCTTAAGGGTTCGAAAGCTGCCTGCGCAGCATCACTCCAATGAAACGCACCCAATCTCAACAAAGCTGTCAAAGGAGCTGCGATTCTGCTGTAATTTCGGACAAAACGACGATAGTATCCCGTGAGACCAAGAAAGCCCCTCAAAGACTTGACCGAGGAAGGAGGAGGCCACTCAAGCATACTCTGAAGTTTAACTGGATCTGCAGAAACCCCTTGAGCGGAAATAACATGGCCCAGATATTCAACGCTGGCCTGAAAAAAAACACACTTCTTTTGATTAGCAAATAACTGTTGCTTGTGTAAAATCTCCAAAGTCTGTCCCAAATGTCTAAAATGAGAATCCACATCTCTGCTAAAAACCAAAATATCGTCAAAGAAAACCAGAATAAAGCGACGAAGGAAAGGTCGAAAAATATCATTCATCAATGCTTGAAACGTCGACGGAGCATTGGTTAAACCAAACGGCATCACCAAATACTCATAATGACCCTCATTTGTGCGAAAAGCAGTTTTCTCAATGTCAGACTCCCGCATGCGTATTTGATGATAACCGGATTTAAGATCGAGCTTAGAAAATACCGCAGCACCATGAAGCTCGTCTAATAATTCATCAATCACCGGAATCGGAAATTTATCGGGAACAGTCAATTTGTTTAAAGCACGATAATCAACACACATACGCCAGCCCCCATCTTTCTTTTTGACCAAAATCACCGAGCTCGAAAATGGACTAGTGCTCGGTTGAATAATACCAGCAGCTAATAATTCTTTCACTATTTTCTCAATCTCCGTCTTCTGATAATACGGATAGCGATACGGCCGAAGATTAGGAGGAGAGGCACCTGCCAACAACCGGATAGAATGATCTTGAGAACGAGGAAAAGGTAACCCAGCAGGAGTAGAGAAAATAGAGCTGAAAGAAGCCAATAACTAAGTGATACGAGGTGCAATATTATTCCCAACAGGAAAATCAACCACGATAGACGAAACAGGAGCAGACTGTACTGTAAGTTGAGAGAAAGAGCAAAATCCCGATTCAACAAGTAGTCCGGAATCTCCCTCCCGAATTAATTTTAACATCTGCTTGAAAGAGACCACAAGTTGAGAAAGTGCGGGATCACCCTGCCACAACACGCGACGACCGTGCCAATCAAAACTCATAGTCAAATGTTTATAATTGGTAGATATATCACCCAAAGTGCGTAACCACGCCACCCCAAGAATAACATCGGCACTGCCTAAATCTAAGACATGGAAAGAGTCACAAATTCTTACTCCCTGCACCATGATAGAGACAGCGTGACAAACCCCTTTGCCCTGGACACAGAAACCATTACCAACTTGCACTGAGAAATATGGAGAGGAATCCATCAGTAATGCCAGCAAAGATAAGAGAGCTGCCGACAGAAAATTATGAGAAGCACCATTATCCACCAAAACAATGATATCATGGCCCAGCAAAGACCCCCGCAGCTTGAAAGTACTGGGTTTAAGAGTTAACCCAATCAGAGAATGGAGAGATAAGGCCATGGACTGAAGAACCGAACTCCCATCGCCCCCTAAGTCATCCAAAACAACATTGTCAGAAGCATCCACAAACTCCTCCGTAACAGCATCATCATCGGCCACAATAAGCAAACTGAGATTGTCCTGTTGACAACGATGGCCAGGACGATACTTCTCGTCACAATAGAAACAGAGATTGAGTTCACGACGCCGCTTCATCTCCTGGTCAGACATGCGACGGGGAGGATCTCGTCGATTTATAGGAAGAGATGAAGACTTAGAAACCGATCCAGGTGGAACAGAGGTGGCCGGAACAAGGCGAGAAGGATCGGTGGACCGCCCAGCAAAAGTAGAAGGCGTGAACGTAGAAGGGCGAATATAAGGCCCTGAATGAGAAGCAAAACCTTGGGGAGGAGTCTTGGGCTTAAGAGATGGATCAAGGATCCAAGCCCGTTCTTCTACACGCTTAGCCCAATCCATAAGGTCTTTAAGGGTAAGAGGCTGCTGGACTTGGACATCAGCCCGAATATAATGGGTAAGCCCATTGAGAAAGAGCCCATACAGCATGTCATCTCCTACATCTGCTAAGGTAGCCGCGCGCCGCTCGAAGCGACTCCGATAATCAGCAACAGCAGACTCTTGACGTAAGGCGGCTAAAGCCGCTTGACCAGAGTGGAGAGGAGCACAACGAAAACAATGCAAGAGTTCCGATTTAAATGCCACCCAAGTTGTCAACGGACAGCGGCGCTCAGTAAACTGGAACCAATCTAAAGCCCGATTTTCAAGACAGACCACTACAACATCGAGTTTCTCAGCGTCTGGTACCCCATTGACAGAAAAATAACGTTTCAAATGGAAAACCCACCCAATGGCATCATCCCCCGAAAACAGAGGAAGAGCTAACCAGCGTTTGTTAAAATCCCAATCAGCCAACGAATGAGGAAAACCGGCATCAACAGGCGGAGGAGCCCCGGAAAGACGAGTAGAACTGGTGGAAGCGGGTTGACCGGTATCAACAAGAGAAACAGGGTTCAGAGAAGAAGTTTTAGCAAGCTCACGCAACTCAAAGACACAGACTTTCAGATCGGCCATATCTACTTTCAAAGAACTGAGATCAGAGTGTAAAACTTCGTGACCGGCCGTAAGGCTAGAGACCTCACGCTCCAGGGAAGCAGTACGAGTTTCCATACGCGTCTCCATAAGGATGGTACTGCCTTCAATACCTTTGATAGAGCAAGTAATACAAATGGGGATCAAACGAAGAACTGATATCTGATTAATCCGAAACAGTAGACAAACTAGCAATTACAGGAGCTAGCGACCTCCAAACTTACAATCCAGACATCCCAAAATCCAAGACAAAGCTCCCCAAACCCCAAAACACATAGATAACAAAAACTACTCCAGCAAGGACCAATACAGGACTAACAACTGGACCAACCAAAAAACAATAAACAAAACACAGCGGCATCAAAAGCCTGGGGCCTGCTCCAGCTCAACGCTTCCTTCTGCTGTATTGTATCTTCATGGGCCTATCAGGATTCAATTAGATTAATCTGAATAATAGATAACTAACACTAGAAACATTCGTTATTTCATTTTTTCATGTTTTTTGAAATGCACAAATTCATTCTCTCACTTAAATTCATCATTGGCTAACTAAGCATGAAGTCAATAGACTTTGGTCTACAAAGGCAACTCTCAATGATATCTACAACCTCTTCAGATAAACAGTTTCATAGTCAACATCAAAGCCTTTATCCTAAACAATCTTGGGGTTGTCTACATAAGTAAATATGAGAAATTAGTGAGATAATGAGATTACAAATTTCTCACTTAAATTCATCTTCATCAAGTTTGCAAAGTTTTGCTCTAATTGCCAACCAACCAACCACAACCTTTCTCCATTATTCGGGTTAGGACTGGCTGGATCACAAGGTGGAGTTTCAAAAATTGACACAGGTAGCCAGGAAAGTAAAAAAAAACTAATCAGCCAAATACTCCAACAACAATTTTCAATTCAAAGCACAAAACCCATATAATAGTGCCAGGTACTTCCACCCATATAATAGTACCTGGTACATCCTCCGGTATATGGAAACAGCAGCTGCATGAGCCAAGATTTGGTGGTGGGCAACAATATATGGTTCTGTGGATGATTGTCCATGTCTTCCAGGTGCAAATATTCCAGTGTCATGACCATTCACCGCAGTCTGGAGGGGCTCATTGATTGTAATCCAGTTCTTCACTCTATCACCAAAACTCGCAAAGCAAGCCTCAGCGTAGATTGCAAAGTACTCTCTGGATGTATGAGAATAGGAGTCACATGGGTCGTTAATATCTAAATGACAATGAACTCTATGGAGAACTGAAAGTCCAAATTTATGCAGCTCAAAAGGCAAGGTCTTGTAGTTATATGTAAGACAGAAACTTGGGAATCTAGAAGCACCAGTCAATTAGCAGTCTCACACATATCAAGGGCATTGCATCCAAACCTGAATGAATAAGGCTAATTTGCTTCTCAAAGCATATAAATTACCATTTTGAGAAATGTCTAGGGACATTACAAAAGATTAGGAAAAACCGTAATTCCTGCAATTGCGGTTAAGTAGGCCTTCAATCAAATAGAAGTAAAACTTAATACAGGGTTCTTCAGTCCCTTTTTGTCTTGTAGAGCTTAACCTTGTTGCTTCAGGAAACTTGTTGATTTAGGTTTTTCCCGAAAGTCCAAATTTATGCAGCTTAAATGGCAAGGTCTTGTAGCTATATGTAAGATAGAAATTAGGGAATCTAGAAGAAATAGTCAATTAACAGTCTCACACATATCAAGGTCATTGGCACATTGCACCTTAATTACCCTCATTCATTAAAATCCAATGAGACTCTCCAAATGTTGTTAGAACTGGAAGCCGAGGTCTCCTCATCCTCAGATAGTCTTGAGGTAAACTAATTTTTTTCCCAAGGCCACACTTACCAGTAATTAGTATATCATCTGCTTTAACCCATAGAAGTGCATAAAGGATGATAAAGGCAAGAAATGCTAAAAGTCATAGCATCTTATACCCTGAGAGTTCACAGTATCTATCACTGCCTCAATAACTCATTTATGATGCAAGTAAATGAGCCTGGCCAAAATATCAGCTCCACGGAAGTCGCACCAGCACACACGATAGAATAGTAATAACAAAAAATATATATATAGATATGCTTGGGGCACATTCTGCACAGCCTGGCAGAATTTACTTAGGACATATATCAAAGCATTCGGATGCAACTCCAAAGCATCACCGCACTACACAATAATCTATTTGCAAAAGAAAAAAATTTCAAAGACAACTCATGACTTACAGAATTTGCTCATTTAACCATCCTCCTAATGACTCTTGAAGATGCAGGGGAAGATCCCAATGGTATAGAGTTACATAGGGTTGAATACCTGGAGAAACAAAACGGACAGAAATGCATCACTCTTTCAACCAAAACGAAACCCAAGTTCAATTGACTTCATACCCTTTTCAAGAAGATAATCAATAATGTTGTTGTAGAAAGTAATCCCTTCATCGTTGACTTTGGTTCCCAAACCATCTACAAGCACAAATATTTTTTTTTAAAATATCGTTCATGTGTAAATTGTCAAGCTGGGTAAGGCAAGAAAAAGATACAAAAAATGATACTAGTGATAACTCGCAAGAAAAATAAAATACGAAACAATAGACTTTTAGATTAAATATGATGGTAAAAAGAAAAAAAATACAGGAAGAGCGTCAAGAAGGAAACCATACCAGGGAAGATACGGGACCATGATATGGAAAATCGATAAGCATCAAACCCAAACTTGGCAATAAGGTCAATATCTTCCTGTACTTCAATAATGATTTTAAAAAGGACAACAGGAAAAGTAACATCAGAGGCATTGGAGAAGAATCTATCAATTAATCATGAACCGAATAAGAGCAAATCCTCCCACGTAAGAAAAAATTAGCAATCATGAAAGTCCTTTACGACTAGCCTTATATCGGTGATAATGATCCACTGCAACATCCCCAGTCTTTTTGTCAAGAATTTTTCCTGATGGGACAAGAAAATAATAAGGAATAGGATAAGGCCAACTACAAGTTGAGTTCATGATCAATTTGACCATATCAAGCAGGCAATGATTTCAGTAAGAAAAGCATACCTTCAGTATGTGTAAAAGCATCCCATATACTCGGACCCCTACCACCCGTCTGCCAGCCCCCTTCAATCTACAAATAAGCAATCAAGAAGCAAACTATATGAGTACTCTGGCTTTCCATAATGTTTTGGATTGTACAACTATATGATAGTTACTGCCTTTCATATTGTAGTACTTCTTCCGCACTCAATTTCTTAAAATCATATTGTATGCTCATCTTACATAAAAAGGTGTTTATCTATGTATGTTTTTTCTATAGAAGTCCCTCACGAAACAAATCCCTTTATAAGGGTGATTTACTTCAACAATAATTACATAACAGGATTGGGTGTGCATAGCTTAGTTGGCGAGTTGAGTTGAATGTAATCTTGAACCCCCAAGTTCGAGCCCCCACCCCCTTCCCCTTATTCCAAAAAAAAAAAAGTGATGAGTGTGCATCTCACATATTCATGTATTCTATTGTTCCTTTTGTTTCTTTGAGTCCAAATAACTCTAACCTAAGAAGATACACGTGTGCGCCCACTTGAGATTGAACGCATGAATTAATTTGCACCCCAAAAAAAAGAAAGTCCAGAGATATGGAAGCAAACAATTGAAACTTTTCATGATGCCTAGGCGAATAAAAGCGGTTAATTTTGAATAAAACTGATAATACGTTACATTAAAAGAGACAAATTTGAAACACTCACTGCTGGAAAAACTCAAAAATTGTATCTATGTATTGCAGTAATAAGTAATTGGAAATGAAGGGAAATCAAATTGTTAGGAGACTGAAGAACCAGCCCCAAGAGAGTAGGCGTGCATGGCCGGGAAGCAACAAAAGAGTGAACAATTTGTTTATAGGGCGGCATGGTTCGCCTTCTAGCCTTAAAAATTCACCAGACTACAGGATGAAAGATCATGGTCGGGAATTAAGCACAGGCAATGAGTTGGGCAGGGCTGAGGTTGGCGGCGGTTGTGGCAGAAAATGATGTTTGGATGATCCCGAGCGACAGGAGAACAAGAGAAACTTCAAGAAATCGTGAGTTAGACAGGAGAACATAAAGTTGCCGAGGCGAAGGTGTGGGGGGGAGAATTGGAGGGAGAAAAAAGGGGCCAATGAAATGGGTAGCTTTGATGGTACAAATGAGTAGCTGTCTCTCTGTTTGCTCTCATTCAAAGAGGTGTTATTCTTCTGCGAGGCACGGTGAAGAAAGAGATACATGTTTTACGGTCTTGATTTCCATAACCTCCCCAGGAACAATAGTTCTTATATCCCAACTTTAACTGCTGTTACTTGTCATTCTTGTAGAGTATGAAACAGAATGCTTAAATTGTGGTGGAAAGAAAGAAACACAGTTAAAGAAGGGTTCATGTGGAGGAGCTTTTCGGGCATTTCACAGGCAAACCTAGTACAGGATTGATGTATGTACCATGCTAATCTACGTATGTAGGGATTGATTTCTCGAGGTTATGGGAGGTATAAGAAAGATGTAGTGGGGTTAACTTGGTTCCCAAAATTCTATAACTAGCCAATAAACCCGAGCAAGTAAGTAGAAATCTTGACAAACAATAGACAACACCAGCTCATGTACTTAGAACTAAAAGAGAAGAGAAGACCTGATAGGCAGAAGTAGCAACTCCAAACACGAAATTTGGAGGGAAGTCAGAGCGAGAGACCTCCTTGTTGAGGAGCTCACTGACTCCATTTTGCTTCAAGAACTCTTGCTTCTTTACCATGTTTCTTTTTCGTTCTTTTTTTTTTGGCTCAGATGAGTGGATAGATGATAGATGATAGATGATAGATGATAGATGAAGAGTCGCGAGTGGTAAACTGGTAATAGCAAAAGTTTCCCTTGATCAGTTGCCTATATTTAAAAGACAGCAGCCTCATCTACAACAAAAGTCTTGTGGGTGTTTTTTTGCTTTGGATTTTTTTTACTGAATGCTTTATAATGCCAAGTGGTAATCAAGGACTTATAAATAGAAAAAATAAAGGAAGGTGAGCTGTAATGCATAAAATAAGTGATAATATTTTGTTATTATACGAGAATCATGACTTGTCTCAAAAAAAAAAAAAGACTGACAAGTACAAGTGATCTGACAACCCATGGTATGGTATTGGGTAGTTGGCAACTTGGCACGTGATTAGGAGCCTCTTTCTTTGCTTTTTTTGGGCCTCCGTGAGAAATGACGAATCACACACTATGGTGCGGTGGTTCGGCAATTCATGTCGATGTAGTTGGGGGGCCATTTTTTTCTCTCTTTATATGGTTCCAGTGACATGTCATCTGCATTCTCGTTATTTCTTAAAAAATGAAAGCTGCTCGCTACAAGTAATCACACGTCGAACATTTCAAAATAAATCACATAGAGTTCAAAATTGTTCTAATTCGATGAACAGGCAAGCATAAAAAGTCATGGAGAATGTTTTTTCATTCTCGGACTTTTGGCAAATTCCGAAATTGGATTGATGGTTTGCCCATCCAAGTACCCGACCAATATTTTTTGATTGTTTTCGGACAATTAAAGAGCCTATGTGACATTAAAAGTTAGATAGTTATTTTGTTTAAAAAAATATTTGATTTGTGTAATTCTCGTGGAAGAAATTAAATTTTTTTAAAAAAAATCAACCTCATCTCCATCTAAGTGAACACTATTGGATGAAAGCAAGGTTGAACCCTTAGATTTAAATAAAAATGAACTTCTTCCCAAATCAATTTTTCTTCTCTTGCCCTAATTCTCTCTATAATAAGCAAATTAGTTTGTGGGTAACTACAAGAGCTCATCAATTTCCGAATGCTCGATCACGAATAAGAGCAAGATTTCAATTCATAGTCGCATTTAGCGAGCAAACTCCTCTTGCGAGCCCACCGTTCAAGCCTACTAGACGACGAATGGAATACATTTAGAAAAGGATGTCGATGTCGATGGTCGACGTTGGTCCTTTTTTACATATTTTAGTCAAATCGCTTTGTCGATTATCGGTCGGTTATGTTGATTTTTCAATCTTAGTATAAAATATGTTTTGTTTTTTTTTTTTTTGAAAAATTGGTCAAACCATTCGGTTTTTGATTGATTATGATTTTGACCAAACCGCCGGGAGTGTGATCTGATATTCCATAAAGCAAATCCCCATAAATAAAGGGATATTTGCTGAAATGACCTTTTTTGACAGTCGTTTTAGCGATCTAACCATTTTCTCAGATTTTAAAAAAACTAACCGTTTTGCGTCATGAAATGTCATTCCTTCCCCTACTTCCCATTTCCCACCAATTTAATAATTAAAAAAAATTCAATGGGGATTGCGCACAAATCTCGATTTCAGACAGGAGTAGGAACTTGACCAGCAAACCATGCGCTAACCATTTCGGACATTTTGGTGGAGTGCGACTAGGTGAAAACCACTTTTCGAACAAGGAGCTCCTCAGCTCCTCTCATCAAGTTCTGGATCCTACTGTATCTTCCAAACTGTTCTAGACTACTTTCGGCCCGCCTATAACCTACTTCCTTTCTCTGCGAAACCACTACAGCTTTCTTTCTTCATTGATCCCAGGTTAGATCTTTAACCTTCGGACTGTTATGTAGTTTTTTGTTCAACATCCATGTAATGCATGATTGTTAAGCTTTATAACCTATGCTGTTTAGATCCTGTTCTTGATTTTTTGGGGTTTTTGGGAACCGAGTATTACTTACTTAGAAGAGATTTTGATAGTGCTTGTTGCAATTTCCGGGTTACAAAAGTGTGAAGAATATTGTTTACAATAATGTAAAGCTTGGTTTAGAATAGTGCTAAATGTGGGTTAACATTAGTTAAAGCTTTGTAAGAGTGTAAATATTAGTTTAGAATATTGTTAACCTTGATTTGAATAATTTGTTAAATTTGGTTTTGAATAGTGAAACATTTCATTTAGATTAGTTTTAAAAACATAGTTTAGAATACCGTTAAAAGTGTTTACTCATGTTTTTTCATTTTTTGAAGGCATGAAAGATGACAGTATTTTGATTCGGTATTTTGGAGAGTGGAAAAAGTATGACCTGAATTACATATACAAAGATGGGAAAAGCAAGGGTATCTTAGTTACAGACGACATTTCTTATGTTGAATTGATGGATAAAATTCGTGATATTAAAACACTTGACCCAGTGGGCCATAATATTCACATGAAGTATCTGTACAATGTGCATGGTCCAACAGAGCCAGTTGAGATTGAAGAAGATGAGAATGTTCATTTTTTCCTTCGTTGTAATATGGATAGAAGCATTCCCGCAACATCCTTGTGCATTTCTTCACAGATCTGAGTATTGAATGAACATTTTGAGGAAAACTTACTATATATACGACGTTAGGAACATGTACTGAATTCTATGGAAGAAAGAGATAAAGTGATTGGTTTTGGAAGCAGTAAGAACATTGAGACACCTTTAGATCTTGGTACAATACAACCGCATCACGTTGAGTTTGATGAACATGTTGCACCTTTGCTTCATACTCTTAATGATTGTTTCAACGACGGGTATAATGATCAAAAAAACTTTCACACATATGATAAAGTTGATAAACCAATCCGGTCAGGTGTCCAATTATTAATGCAGTAAACGGACATCAAAATGTTGTGCTCGATGAGGCAACTAATGCATCACAACATGGTTCCAGCATTCCTTCTATGAACTGCACAGGCGACTCATTCTCCGACAAGTTATCTGATGATTTAAGGGTTGGTGACTATTTTCCGGAGAATAAGAGTTTGCATTTCAAGCTGTGCATGCACGCTGTAAAAAAACATTATCAATTCAACGTTGAAAAGTCCACTAAAACTCTTTTTGTGGCTGAATGTTTTAATAATGGCTGCAATTGGTGGTTGCGAGCCACTTCAGTGAAAGGCAGTTCTGTATTTGTCATCAAGAAGCTTCGTGATGAACACGCCTCGATCAATTGCCTTACTTTCACTGATAACCGTCAAGCAACATGGGCGTTGATTGGGTAGGTCATAAAGTCTAAATACGAGGCAGTTGGTCGTATTTATAGGTCTAATGATGTTATTCACGATTTTTAGAAGGGATATGGTGTGAAGTATACTTATTGGAAAAGATGGAAGGCTAGGGAGTCCGCTCTAAATTCTATTTTTGGATCTGCAGAGGAAGGTTATGCTGATCTACCATTATTCTGTAAGCAAGTGGAGTGGAAAATTCCAGATACTATGTTCTTATTTGTGTTTTTATTGTTATTGATCTTGTTCGGAATTTGGTCTAGAATCTTGTCATATTAATGTGAAAGGATTATAATTGGTTTAGAACTGTTTCATTTTTTGTTAAGAATAGTGTTATATTTGCTAATATGACCCGTTATATTTTGGTTTAGAAATATTTTATTTTATTATTGGTTTAGACTTTTGGATTTATTGGTTTAGAATTGTAATATTTTGGTTTAGGACAGTGCCATTGAAGATTTTTTTGGAAAAAACAGGTACGATCACTCACATTGAATATGACTCGGAGAACAGATTTAAATACTTCTTCATGGCTTTAGGTCCATGTGTCAGAGGATTTACCACGTGTATGAGGCCTGTATTTTGTGTAGATGAAACCCACCTGAAAGAGTAAATATAAAGGTATGTTATTCGTTGCCAATACTTTTGATGGTAACAACCAAATATACCCTTTGGCATTTGGAGTTGGTGATTCCAAGAACAATGCCTCTTGGACATGGTTTTTTGAGAAGTTACGTGGAGCTATTGGGAGTATTCATAATCTGTCAATTATATCATATAGGAATAAAACTATTGAGAATGGTGTTCGGCGTGTTTTCCCCGAAGCATTCCATGAGGCATGCATGTATCACATCGGAGGCAATATGAAGGCAAAAAGGTTTCTTGACCATACGGTGAATCTCTTCTACAAGGCAGCAAAGTGTTATCGAGTCTCCGACTTCAATCAAGTCATGTCCCACCTTAGAATATTTGAGGATGGGCGTGTGTACAAGTATCTTGAAGATGTTGGCTTCCAAAAATGGGCTAGATGCCATTTTCCTGGGGATAGATATAGCATCATGACGACTAATATTGCAGAAAGCATGAATGAAACCTTGAAAGAGGCTCGGATGTTACCAATAACAAGTTTGATGAAATATCTTGTTGTAATGCTTCAAAGATGGTTCCACGAGCATAGAAAATGTGCAGCAGCGATGACAAATAAGATCATAGATCACCATGAGGTTGTGTTACGAGTTCGGCATGAGAAGGCCAGCCAAATGCATGTCGAACCAATAAGTTACATTGAGTTCCATGTGAGGGATGGTGACGTGGGAGGACAAGTGGATTTAGAGAGTAGAACTTGCAGCTGTAAGGTATTTGATATTGACCATCTTCCATGTGCACATACTTGTGCAGCTATAGCTACTAGGAATTTATCAACGATAAGTTTTTGCTAGAAATACTACACCACTAATATGTTGGTCCTTGCATATGCGGAGCTGATATACCCTATAGTCAGCACTGATGAGCCTCCTACTGTTGCAGAACCTGTTACACCTCTTCCTCCTATTTTCACTGCACGGTCAAGGAGACGACCAAAACACAGAATACAATCGGCAGATAATTTTTATATATCTTTACATATAAACAAGTAATTATATGTTTCTGATGTAACTATGAATTGTACGTAATCCAGGTGAGACTGCAAATGTGAGGATGTGCAGCCGATGCAAACAACGTGGTCACAATAGGCAAACATGCAAAGAAGCAACTCTACTGCATCCAACCAACAAGTAGGAAATATGCTTTTTCAATCTTCATAGCTTGTAAATAATTCGAGACTCCAACAGTTATAAGAGTGTACTGTACCAAATAATTGTTCCTATTTTCCTTTACTTATATGTCATTGAACATACTTCATTAAGTAAACTTTAAATTTTTTGCTAACTGTTCAAATCCAGTTTGAAGCATTCTAAACCGTTGTGTGCTAAGTGCACAAAATCATTAATAACTATTATAAACCAATTTCCAACCATTCAAAACCATATTGGCGTATCAGTTCAAAACCAAAACAGAATTTGGGTAAACTATTTCTACTTCATGTTCAAACCCATTTCCAACCATTCTAAACCATTTTATGCTAGGTGTTCAAAACCATGTTATGCTACCTGTTCAAAACCAAACCGGATACAAGTCTAAACTATTAAAAATCACTGTTCAAACCCATTTCCAACCATTCTAAACCATGTTATACTAGCTATTCAAAACCAAATCGAACCATTCTAACCTATTTCCTGTAACTATTCAGACGTTCTTTGAGTGTATTAACAACCCCATTCTCCCAACCAACTCTCAATTGCAATAATCTTTTTGTATTTGTTCATTTCAGATGGCTTCAGCAATGACAATGGGACGTCTGCACTTAGCAGCTCGATGAATTTGATAGTGCATACTCCACAGTCAGAACTGACAAAATCTAAATCCAATAGTAATGAATAATGAGTATGACAATGAACAAGGTACGAAATTGTTAATACTCACCCATTCTCCTGTTGGGGATATTGGCTCGCCGTTGTACAGGCCATTGATTGACGTCGTTAGCCCCTAGTATTTCAGCCCGCATCAATAACTGAGGGATCATAGTCTTGAGGGCTTTGATTTGACCATAAAAGACTGTACCCCTGGTGTGACTCTTGAGGGAGTCATAAGCGAGTATCTGCCTCCCCTTTATGTCAATCATAACAGCTATCCAATGACTTCCACTTAGGTTCCATGAAGGTACACTCGCTCCACTCTTGACCATGGGACGTTGTCGCTAACACCAACAATATAATTGTATAGCCTCTGATCTCTGTCCCAAATAGCTGGGTCGGTGGTTTTCTCAAACAAAAACCACATATGTGACAAGAATAACTAAAAATGTATATAATAAAATTAATTCACAACGTACATGGACTATGAGACAACGTAACCAATGAAAAAGATGAAGACTTTAACTTACAGCAAAGGGGGTCTTCATGATATAGATATTTTGAGGGAACACGTTGGGGTGCTTAGTTTTTCTCATCAGAATGAAGTCAATTGCATTGTCTAAATGCAACAAAGACAACACATAAACTTTTCTAAACAATTTCATACATAGAAATCTAAACACATTACGAGTACTCTAAACCCTTGAATATAAACATTCTAACCCATAACCTAAGTATTCCAAACCTTAATTACAATTATTCTATACACAATAGTTTTGAAATCTAAACCACATTACAACAAACAAAAAAATACTGTCAACCCTTAAATATAAACATTCTAAACCATAACCTAACTATTTTAAACTTTAATTTGAACGATTCTATACACAAAAGTTTAGAAATCTAAACCACATTACAAAACATAAAATACTACAGTCAACCCTTAAATATAAACATTCCAAACCATAACCTAACTACTCTAAACCTTAATTAGAACTATTCTATACACAAAACTTTAGAAATCTAAACCACATTACAAAATAGAAAATACTAATCTCAACCCTTAAATATAAATATGTTAAACCATAGCATAACTATTCTAAACTTTAATTAGAACTATTCTATAGACAAATGTTAAGAAATATAAATACGTACCGTATCTACCAGCAATGCTTCTTGGGTAAGCAAATCAGCAAACCATTTCTTGTTGGATGAGCATCATGGAAATTCCACATGCATCTTATCCGTCATGCTCAAGTAAAAATCATTAAACATAGCCTCGTAATCCCCTGATAAATCCCGTTCAGGGTTGAAGTGAGTTGGGGCATGGATTGTGAGCTTAAGGGTTTTTGAGGGGTCAGTGTACGGCGATATTTGGTATTTACTTGTTTTGGTAACCCTCTTAACCCGTTGTTCAATATTTTCAGCAGCCATCCCAATTACAGAATTTTTGATGAACTATGCAACCTCTGGACTGGAGATGATGAAGGTTGCATCCACTGATAGTGGTTGTGGTGTAATAGGCAAAACTATATCAATAACTTTGCTACCATCTAGCCCCTCTTCATTAATGCCTGAGTCAGCTCCTTTGTCATCATCGTTAAGAACATGTTCGTCCTTACTCTCAACCAATTTCAATTTTTTTCTTCTTCATCTCGACCTTCAAGGTCTTTCAAATCTCTGATAACATTCCCCACAATCTCTTCATCTTCTTTCTTCTCCTCAACATTTTCTTCCCCCTCCCTACTAATATTGGACTCAGGCTTCCTATTAACCTTAAAAACTCTCTTCTTATAACTTTTATTTAAATCCGCCAGCATTTCCCTAAGAGTTTTTTTAGCCTCAGGCTGTTGATGTTGGCCTCTTTACCTTTGAGAATGCCTCCTTGGAGGTATGTCCGTCATCTCATCCTTAAGCATGGTATCTGCCCTTTTGGACTTTGAAAAGGCAGCAGAACCATGTTGTTTTCTTTTAACATTGGTGACATTCTTCTTCCTAAGCCCCTCAGGCCTTTTATTCACTACCTTATTCTCTGATATTTTTTTCTTGTCCACCACTTTTTTTTTTCCCGCAATGATTGCCTTTCCTTTTTTTTTCTATCTTTGCATCGCCTCTTATGAGATCTTCAATTCTCTCTAGTCTATTAAGGACCATATTGCTTTATCCATCAATTTTTTCTCAAGGTCTGTTATCAAACCCCTCAACATGGCGTAAGTGTCACCCTGTGTTCAAGGAATGGAAAATTTTCCTTTTATCAGATAACTAAATTCAGACAAACACTATACTAAACCTAGATCATCAATATTCTAAACCAAAACACGACCTGTTCTAAACTTAACGAACAATTTCAATGCTTGAATAAACAAAATCAAAAATTTTATTTTTAAATAAATATTCTAAATATATATACATATAAACCAATACTTTATTGCTAGTATTCATTTAAATGGATTGGTTGCAAACCTCATGCTCTTTATCGTAGTCGGTGGCCTTTTTTTTTTGGTTCCTTTTCCCCCTTTCCAGCTCTAATAACAGGCGTCTTCACAAAAATGCACAGACTGGCATTGTTTTGGCTCGAGTATTCCTGTTCAAACTCAATAACGGTAGGCAAGAGGAATTCATTCAAAATTAACCCATCCTTGTCCAACACATCCTCCACAGTAGCTTATCTCGGAGAAACATGGGGTCTCCACTTCAGCATTCTGGGATACGTTTCGCCATTCATCATTGCGAATTTTTCTCCCGACTGAGGCACAACCTGGTACGCCCATATCTGCAAAGTAAAAAATGATGTTATTGTTATAACTATTGTAATAAAATCATATAACTAGTATAAACCAATCAAATAACTGCTCTATTTCAGACGGATTAGTAATCAAAACTAATTAACAACACATGTAAACCTAGCATAGAACTGTTCAAAACAAGTAATATAAATTGTTCTAAACCAATCATATAACTCGTCCAATCCAACAACAGAACCTGCTCTAACCAATCATATAACTCATTGGCTTAGTAACTTTTTATATTCTAACCCAATCATAAAAGTGTTCAAAACCAATCATATAACCTGTTCTAAACCTATCATATAACTCATGACCAAGTAGAATAAGTGATATACCTGAAACGCATAAGGAAAGCCTATAAGGCTGTAGAACTCATTTCTCAAATTCTTCTCCTTGAATTTCTCTGCTCTCCCAAGTATGGTGGTTTTCAACCCCTGTACTGTGCGTGTGAAGCATACAGTATCCCATGGGAATTTGTCGAATGCTTCTAGGTCCTCCGCCATTTCTAAACATTCGATGTCGATGGATAACTTAGTCACTTTTCTAAGCAACACAAGTTCAACAAAAAGAACAAGTGCGAGCTTGTATTTCGTAGCTGAATCATTGCACTCTTTGAACTTCATCTCAAGATCACTGCAAGAGATTATTGTCCTACCACCAAAGACCTTATTCACTATCTGCATGGAATCTGACTTAGTAACTATCTTTGGAATGGGTGAGCAATTCGACCTTGTGATAAGGCTGAACTCTTTCACACTGAAGCAAGCTCTTTTCCCACCAAAATTGAACACTATTCTTCCCTGGCCCTTGTCCACTGGCGCTACTACTTGCCGTAGAAGCATTTGATGGACCAGTTTGGTTGGTTTATTGGACTTTGTATCCCCATCTAAAACATGAATCCTCTATCTTCCTCATTTCTAGATCATCCAAATTCTCTTTTAACGTCTTCAAACATTGTCTAAGTCTGCACAAGAACGCAATTTTCGCCGAAAATCTCTTCCTAGGATCAACTTTGTACTCCATTTAAATATTATCCTACATTCAAAAGTCATACTAGCCTTTTAAACGTACAAGAAATGCATTCTAAACCTAAAATTAAACTATTATAAACCCAACTATACATAATACTATGTTGAATGAAAATTCAAAACCATCCTAACCTATTCTAAACCATATTTTCAGACTATTTTAAATTATATATTCACACTATTCTAAACCACAGTTAACCTGAAAATCCTACATTCAGTTGTGGAACAAACAGTAATCATCCATAGCACTTGAAAATCCCTTACAACCAATTAGTCATACAGGATCAACTCATTTCCCACACAGACCTCCCTAAACGCAAACGAACTCCATTTCCAACAGCTTACCACAAACATAACTCCATTTCTAACGCATTGCATTTTCAAATGGTCTAGAATCGCACAAAGAACGAACCTTGGCGAAGTATGTGGTTGACTGAAGAAACATAGCGCTTCCAGAAAGCTGTTAGCTAAAGAAACTGATTGACATTTTATGTCGTTCCGTTTTATTGTCGAAATCGTTCTGTGAGCTGTAGAAACTGAGCGTCGTTCTCTGCCGTTCAGTTCGTACTCTCAAAATTGGTCCATTACAGGAGCACACTATCATTTGTGGGTGGACGATGAACAGTTTGTTTGAGTGTCGTTTTCATTTAATTAATTGCTTTTATTATTTTAGGAGGGAAATGGAAAGTAGGGGCAAAAATGAAATTTCGTGAGACAAAATGGTTAGTTTTTTACAAATCTGAAAAAAATGTTAGATCGCTAAAACGACTTTCAAAAAGGGTCATTTCAACAAATTTCCTATAAATAAATTTGGCTGCCTTCGTATCACCTATTTCACCAGAATAAATAGTGCTACTGGTAGCTATTTCCCGAATCACATTCCCATAAGCAAAATTTTCGAACTGGTATCATTATTTTCACATAAATCTTCTGAAGAATGATCAAATATGCTAGAATCCTCGTTTACATTGGTGAAAAGGCCATTTTGTTCAAAGCCCATTGAAGAAAGCTCACTTTCGGTCGAGATGGAGCTATCACCAGTTGGATTTACGGTTTTAAGAGACGGTAACTTGGAGTTATTAGTTGTACCCAATCTGCGTATGGCATGGCTGGATTGTGTTGCTATAGATCTCCGCATCCTCTTCCTCCTTGCTTCTGGCTCTGAATGTTGGGATGCTCCAACTCTAACTACACCAAAAACCCCTAGTTTGTTTTGCACAAGAGGGAGTATGATTTTTCCATTATTTTTTTTGTAGTCAGTCATTTTAATTTAATTTTAGAACGAAGGAGAAAATGTAAAAATATAATTTATATTAATAATTTCAGGTAGTGCCAAATTCTTGGTCAATACTAGTGGGAAAAATGATTTGGTACCCAACTCTTAAGTACCCAATGTAACCCAATCATATGTGACATTGCCATCTAAGCTAGTGACATGGAAAGTTGTGGTATGGGAAAATGCACACTTGTATTTAAATTTCCCTCTTATCTTTTATTCAAAATTTGAAAATCAAATATTCCCACGTAAATTTCTCTCTTCTTTTCCTCTATCATTTTCTCTCTGATATGGTTTTTCTCTCTATAGAGAACACAGCCAATGACAAACAGTTGATTACATTGTTTTTTTACGCTACAGAGATGCGATTACATTATTTTTTTTGACATACAGTCGTGCAATACATTGTTTTTCTTAGACATACATGTGATTGCATTGTTTTTTTCTCAGAAAGAACTGATATTATATTGTTTTTTACCCCTACAGAGCTTCAATTATATTGTTTTTTCTAAACAGAAATTTGATTGCATTGTTTTTACCAGAAAGACTTGATATTTGTTTTCTTCCCATACACAGCTTCGATTAATTTTTTTTTCCCTTACACAGATTACATTGTCAATCAATGATAACAAGTTAGATACATCGTCTCAAAAAAATATTCATCCAAATGATTGTCAAAACACAATACTACATTCTTTTTAATACTATGTAATTTTCAAAATTTGTAAAAAAATGAGAGAAAAGTTACATTTGTAGCTAGAGGTGGCTGAAGATGGATGGATGGTCGGATTGACATATTACATTATTTTCAACAATAATGTAATCTGGTTGGGGTTGCTGGATTTCGGTAGTTATGAGGCCGAAAATTGGATGGGTAAGCTACGCCTCGACGCGTGGAGTCTTAATATGCAGTTGGTTTCCGGAGATGTAGCTGGAGGTGGTCAGATCGACTCGATTTATGCCACAGAGACCTTGTTCTTTAGAGTGCTTTTTCCCGACGATCCAAGCAACAATGAGTGGAGAGGATGGTCGGAAAATGAATGTGGTGGTCGGGCGCTTCCATTCGAACAGTCAATTACTCCGATCAGTGGTCGGGCGAGAGGAGCTCCGGTGTGGTCTAGGTTTTTTTGGGAGAGAGGAGAGATGAGAGAGAATGAGAGATGAGAGAGATAAAGTAGTGGTTGAAAAAAGAGAGAGTGTGTTTTATATAGAAGTCAACATTTGACACATAAGCAGCCTAAATGTCATTGCCACATAGGATTGGGTGTTTTTGGGTCCTAAAAAGTTGGTCCCTCTAGCAAAACTGAAACTAGTGGTGGTCTTGTGTTTATGATGAAGGGACAATCACTTTATACAGTGGCCAGTGACAATGGTTGCTCACTACTCTCTCCCCGAAACCCTAGTAATGTGGGTTAAGGTTAAGCACAAA
This sequence comes from Euonymus europaeus, assembly GCA_963580455.1. Lineage (NCBI taxonomy): Eukaryota > Viridiplantae > Streptophyta > Magnoliopsida > Celastrales > Celastraceae > Euonymus > Euonymus europaeus. The sequence goes on from OY756965.1 coordinate 156,317, forward strand.
TAGATGGAAACTCTCTAATCCACGTATGAGATTGTCAAGGAAGGAAGAGCATCAAGAAGGAAACCATACCGGGGAAGATACGGGACCATGATATGGAAAATCGATAAGCATCAAACCCAAACTTGGCTATGAGGTCAATATCTTCTTGTACTTCAATAATGATTTTAAGAACTCAATAAAAAAGGACAATAGGAAATGTAACATCAAAGGCGTTGGAGAAGAATCTATCAATTAATCATGAACCGAATAAAATCAAAACCTCTCATGTAAGAAAATAATTAGCAATCATGAAGGTCATTACGACTGGCCTTATATCAGTGATAATGATCCACTGCAATATTTCCAGCCTTTTTGTCAATAATTTTTCCTGATGGGACAAGAAAATAAGAAGAATAAGGCCAACTGCATGTGAGTTCATGATCAATTTGACCATATCAAGAAGGCAATGATTTCGGTAACAAATGCATACCTTCAGTATGTGTAAAAGCATCTCATATACTCGGACCCCTACCACCTGCCAGCCCCCTTCAATCTGCAAATAAGCAATCAAGAAGCAAACTATATGAGTACTCTGGTTTTCAATATTGTTTTGGATGGCACAACTATATGATTGTCACTGCGTTACTTCTTTAGACTTAAAATCATATTGTATGCTCATCTTACATAAAATGGTGTTTCTCTATGTATGTTTTTTCTATAGAAGTCCCTCTCGTAACAAATCCCTTTATAAGGGGTGATTTACTTCAACAATTATTACATAACAAGACTGGATTTGCATAGTTCAATTGGCAAGTTGGGTCGTATGTAATTTTAAACCCACGAGTTAGAGCCCCACCCCACACCCTTTATTCCAAAAAAAAAACAAAAGAAGTGATGAGTATGCATCTCACATATTCATTTATTTTATTCTTCCTTTTGTTTCTTTGAGTCCAAATAACTCCAACGTAAAATACACGTGTTTGCCCACCTGAGATTGAATGCACGAATTAATTTCCACCCCAAAAAAAGTCCATGAATATGGAAGAAAACAATTGAAACTTTTCATGATGCCTAAGCGAATAAAAGCGCATAATGTTGAATAAAACCGATAATACGTTACATTAAAGGAGACAAATTTGAAACACTCATTGCAGTAATAAGTAATTGGAGATGGAGGGAAATCAAATTGTTAGGAGACTAAATAACCAGCCCTAAGAGAGCACTGTCGACTCTCATCTTCATTTTTCCACTTTCGATTTTTCATTGATAATTTTGTATAGATGTCATCGCTTCCTCTCCATCAGTGTTATACAACATACACTCTCTATTGTCCCTGTTATTTAGTAGAGAAACCCAAGTATGCCAATTGATGGACACTTTTTGTTACTCTTTTGATGCCCTGAGGCCAAGCAACTTTTCTCTGCGACCCTTAAAAAACACAGACTGCTTATGGTAATCAACGTGTTTAAATTAATCACCCTTTGCAACGTGTTTCTCTGCTCAGTTATGATATTGGATACCTATGCAGTAGATATAATATTGTTATAAGAAATCATCTAATAGACTTTTCGTAATATCAAACCTTGGCTGCTTTGTCGATGTTGATTTTGAATTCTTTTAGGATGTCTTAACCCTTTTCCTTTATGAAATTTCAGCTAATGTGATTGTTCCAAAGGATAGAGTGACAAACCTTCATCAAGGATATTTCATTGAGTTCCGAGGCGAGGAAGATGTTGGCTATGTAAGTATACCTCATGGATGGGTGTGTGTATTTTGTATTCTTTTTTGTATTTGATTCTTTTTCTACTCTGAAATTTTTATACTCATTTCACTTCTTTTCTTTCAAATTTCTGATGCCTTAATTAGCAATGGGGTAGACAATGGCAATACAGGGATTACACGGAGAATCTGCTGGAATATTTAATTTATTTCTTCCAGCGGACTAAGCCATTGCAAGACCTTGATAGAATATTTTCAAAGGTTTGTTTTCTATGATTTATTCATCCTTCTGGTGTCAAGACTTTTTAACTTACGAGGAAAAAAAATGCTGGTTGCAAAGTTTCTAAGAGGACCCCTCTTATTTTATTTTTGCCTGGTTTTCATTATGATGCTGCATGTTATACTTAGTCAGCTTCTGCCAGGAGGGTGTTCGGGGTAGAATTCTAACTTTGAATCATTTGCAAAAAGGTTATTCTCACGATAATATATGTTGTTTGTGCAAGGCTAACCAATAATCAATTAGTCACCTTCTATTGCTTTGTGCCTTTGACGCTGGTAAAACAAAAAAACTGTTCCATATTGAATTTCTTTCTCTCCCATCCTTTTAGAAACCTTTACCATTTTTGGCAGTGAGTGTTTCTGTATTACATCTGTGATGGTATATGCTGTTTATGCAAGGTGAGCCAATAATCAATCAGTCACCTTCTATTGCTTTGTCCCCGGTAAAAACAATAATTTATCCCTATCCTTTTAGAAACCGTTACCAGTTTTGACAGTGACTGCTTCTGTATTATATCTATGATGGTTGGCAGTCATGGCATCGCAATGAGCAAAACCACAAAAAGCAAAAAGGTTCTAGGTATGTGATTATGATAAGATTGTCCCATATCGAAAGATGTGGAGACTCTGGTGTTGTTTATAAGGGTGCCACCATCTTCCCTTGTTACTCAGGTTTTCTTGTGGAAGGGCTTAGGCCTTTAAGGGACCAAGGGGCTGCGGCCCCTGGGTATGGGCTCGTGGGTCTGCTGGCCCATGGGAACAGCTCAGCTCATGTACGCATGGGCCGGGGTTGGGCCTGGGTGACTTGGGAGGTGGGCTTGGTCTTTATCAGATTATTTATGCGAATTTGATAAACTGAAATTTGAAAGTAAAATAGATTACATTGTCTTCCAACTTCTTGTATTTAATTAATTCCTTCTAAAAGAAAAGTATATGACTTAATTCTACTTTCACTAGCAGAAATCACTGAATTCGTCTATGCATGAAACGGAAGGCTAATTCATCACTAATTTTATATGTAGGTGGGATAAAGGGCTATTCAATTAGGATTATCTCATTCCCTTGTTTTTTAGAAGTAGAATGATCTTGTTCCTCGCTACTCTATCTTGGATCCCACCTCTTTTATTTGATGCAATTGAGGTTTTATTTCAGGTTGTTGCTGAATTTGAAGAGCAATGGATGGGTGGAATGGTAGAAGGGTGGAAAAAGGATGATAAAAAAAATGGTCATGCTCCAGGAGAGAATACGATTATACTCTGTGGTCATGTTCATACTTTTAGCCTTTTTTGTTATTTGTTTACAGAACGAGGATCAACCTTTTTTTATCATCACTGTCATTTTCTGTATTCTTCTTCCGTCAATTGCAGTATGGATTGGGATCATCATTTTCTCAGTGTTTTATTATTGTAACATTGACTTTGAATTTAAGGGGACTGTGAAACATGCATGTGTCAGTGCATAAGAATTCTGTCCAACAATATCTAAAAAAAAGATACGCACGACGCACAAGTGGAAATTTGAAAATCGAAGTGCTGATATTTTGTACCTTCCTCTAAGCTTATTGAAAAAAAATTGATATTTGATACTTTTTTGAATGAAGAGAATATTTGTTACTGGTGCTTCTACTTCTAATTTTTCATTCCTTTTATCATAGATTGAACTCAACTCAACTGCATAATATGATTTTGTCATTTGGCTTATTTTGGCTATGATCTTGTGTTTCTTCGCTGAACTTTTAGAATATCTTTTTTTTTCTCTCTCTCTTGTAAGAGTCGTCTTCTTTCTCTTGAAGGAATAAGAGTGCCCTCTTTGGAGAAGACACTCTTCATCATCATGTTTATATTCAAATAGCACACTTTCTAAGTTTTAGTGCATATTTTGAAGCTTTGACTTTACCAAGTTCTTGGTAAAGTCAAAGCTGGATTAGGACTGAAGACTGGCGGTACTGTTCTGCAACGTGCAGAGAGGCTTTTTCTCACAAAGGTATGGTCCATGTGTTCTTTTGCCTAGTATTAGACCCAACCCCCAGCCCAAGAGAATAAAAAACAAAGAATAAAAACTCTGAAATGTGATGTGTTTTGTAGTTTTATTGAGGAAAGGAATAAGCTTTCTCACTTCATAGATGATGTATTTTGGTAGTAAACTTGTTCTTATACAGTTGCAGTACAGTGCTCCTCAGCAGAAGTACATACAAAAGAACTTTACTTCGTATATTTACATAAACACAATGCTGTTTAAGTTGGCAGGAATATTACTACACATGCTAGTTTTGTCATCAGTGAAAGGCATCGTAATTTTTCCATAGAATTTTACATGCTAGTTTTGTCGTCAGTTGAAAGGCACTGTGTTTTTCCATAGAATTTCAATGGTGAAGTTTGTTGAGAATACTCAGGAAGCGTAAAGTGTCTTAGGCCTACATATTGTATACACAACATGTACATGTGGCAGTCAAGGATTAGTTCTGTTTAGGGCTTCGCACTTGTTTGAGCATATATATACTGATGTAAATGTCCCTGCCGTTCCTAATAGAAAAAATACAACTTTACATCCTTTCTTTGTTATTTTCTCTTGGTATCGGAGGGACCATGACTACCGTCAATGACGAATCCTCCAGCGCCAGACAAACACCATCATCCCAGCCATCTCTGGGTTCCTCCTCCAATGGTCCACCGGTGGGAGAGAGCGGCATGACTCTATTAAGTCATCCAGGTGTTAAAAATCAGGGAGCCAACACGTTGGGCTCTTTCTGCTCAGTAAAGCTCACTCAGGACAACTACCTGATCTGGAAGAGTATGGTGTTTCCTGTTATCAAGGGGAATCGATTGGAAGGGTTCATCTCTGGCGCAAAACCCTGTCCTCCAGAGTTCAAATCCACCGTAGATGGAGACTCAACAGGTGCTGAAAGAAACCCCAACCCAGATCATGACAACTGGGTCTTTCAGGATCAAACTCTTCTCGGATGGCTCTATAACTCCCTCGATGTTGAAGTAGCATCTGAGGTTCTCGGAAAGGAGACCTCCAAAGATCTCTGGGATGCTCTGCAAACCTTATTTGCTGTTCAGACCCGGTCCAACATTATCTTCCTCAAAAAGGAATTTCGCCAACTGCAAAAGGGCGGCTTGAAGATGGGCGAATATCTTAAAGCCATGAAGAAGATTGCTGATAATCTCACTCTTGCAGGTCATACCGTAGACACTGATGATCTTGTCTTACAAGTTCTAGCCGGTCTAGACTCCTTGGAATATAACCCTGTAGTTTGTCAGATTACTGAGAAGCAGCATGTTACTTGGATGGAACTGCAGTCTACATTACTGACTTTTGAGAAACGCTTGGAGCAACTAAATAGTGGTCTCTCTAATTTGAATCTCAGTGCTAACTTTGCAAGAACCAACGGTGGACAATCTAACATGCAGAGTCATAACCGAGGCTCCAGAGGCAATCACAGGGGTCGCGGGGGTCGCTCTGGTGGGCGCAATGGCCGGGGCAGGCTTATGTGTCAGGTCTGTGGCAAGTCTGGACACACGGCGGCATATTGTTACTTCCGCTTTGACAACAAATATATGGGTAATCCACCAGATGACACCAAAAACTCATCACAGATAAGGAATATTCATCCAACAGCATTTTTTGCTTCGCCGGAGACTTCCCGTGACCCTGCCTGGTATGCAGATAGTGGAGCAAGTAATCATGTCACCAGTGACGCCAACAATCTTTCTCAGATCAATGACTTCCAAGGTACAAACTCTCTTGTTGTAGGTAATGGCCAAAAGCTTAATATTGCTCACGTAGGTTCTGCTCAATTGCCAACTCAGGATCATGGTAACTTACGTCTCAATGGCATCCTACATGTTCCTGAAATTGAAAAAAATCTGATTAGTATTTCTCAACTCACTGCTCATAATAATGTTTTGGTTGAGTTTAATTCTCGTGGTTGTTTTGTGAAGGACAAACAAACGGGAATGGTGTTGCTCCATGGGATGCTTAAAGATGGTCTCTACCAACTTGATTGTTCTGCTGCAGCTACTCCAAGTTCGACTCAAGTGTCCAAAAATGTTCCCACATCCATTGTTTCACAAGCTCTCTTTTGTAACGCTGTTCTTTTCAATTCCAAAAGTGCTGAGTCTGTGAACTCTCACCATGTAGTGTCTTCAAGTGAAGTTTGGCATAGGCGTTTAGGCCATCCTTCTCACAAAGTCATGTCTGATGTTTTGAACTCTTGTAATGAAAAAATTCAGTCTACTTCCTCTATGTTTTGTGATGCTTGTCAGCTTGGTAAATCTCATTCACTTTCCTATCCAACATCCAGCTCACACGCTAAGCACCCTTTGGAGCTTGTTCACACTGATCTTTGGGGACCTGCACCTTTACAATCTACATCTGGCTATCGTTACTACATACATTTCCTTGATGATTATAGTCGTTTTACATGGATCTTTCCTCTAAAATTTAAGTCTGAAGCCTTTAGTGTCTTTCTCCAGTTTAAGACTCTTGTAGAAAACCAATTTGAGCGAAAAATCAAATGTCTTCAATCAGATATGGGTGGAGAATACAAGAGCTTTCATGACTTTCTCACCACTCATGGAATTGAGTTTCGTCATCCTTGTCCCCATACCTCTGCTCAAAATGGGCGTGCTGAACGAAAACACAGACATATAACAGAGACAGGCCTCACTCTGTTAGCCCAAGCCAACATGCCTCTCAAGTTCTGGTGGGAAGCTTTTCAAACTGCCACCTTCCTCATAAATAGGCTTCCCACTCCTATTCTGTCCAATGACACACCCTTGGAACGCCTCACTAAGAAATCTCCAAACTATAAGTCTTTCAAAACTTTTGGGTGTGCATGTTTCCCTTGTCTTCGACCCTATCAAAATCATAAGTTTCAATATCATTCCATCAAATGCGTCTTCCTAGGCTATAGTGATTCTCATAAAGGCTTTAAATGTCTTAGTCCCACGGGGCGACTCTACATTTCTAGGCATGTCATTTTCAATGAGGCTGAATTTCCCTTCAAGTCTGGGTTCCTTAATTTCAAACAATCTCCAAATGATATTATCATCACAAATTCTCAGTGGGTGTCATCTACTGTCTCTTTACCCAATCCTCATCTTGCTTCCACGGGCTGCAGCCAATCAAGTGTGGAGTCTCATTCTCAAGCACCACATGATTCAACACCTATACCCGCTGGTTCTAACACTTTACAATCTCAAGAAGAACATTCTCAAGTGCAGCGTACCCAAGTAAATTCTTCATCCCATGGTCAAGACTATATTGAACCAGCGAACACAGAGTTGCCTTCTTTACCTACACCATCTGAGCAAGCTCCAGCAAGCACTGAACAAGCAACTAGCAGTCCCATACTTCCCCCTCCAAGCGCTGGTCATGGAATGAAAACTAGGTCCAAGTCAGGTATTCATAAACCCAAGAATTTTTCAGCTGATTATCAACTTTTCTTGGCCACCGCCGGGACTCCTACTCCTTCTGAACCAGCCACCTTGAAGGAGGCACTTCAATCTGAGATTTGGCGAGATGCTATGTTGCAAGAATTTCGAGCTCTTCAACGCAACAAAACTTGGGAGTTGGTTCCATTCAGATCTGTCTATAATGTTATAGGCAACAAATGGGTCTTCAAAACTAAACTCAATGCTGATGGAAGCTTCCAGAGGTGCAAAGCCAGACTTGTAGCAAAGGGGTTTCATCAAAACCCCGGCATTGATTACACAGAAACATTCAGCCCGGTTGTTAAAGCTTCTACCATACGCATTGTCTTGACTATTGCAGTGTCAAGGAATTGGAGTGTGCGACAACTTGACATCAACAATGCTTTCTTGAATGGGTATTTACAAGAAACTGTATATATGGCACAACCGGAAGGTTTTGTCGACCCAAAGCACCCTGGACATGTGTGTAAGCTACACAAGGCTTTGTATGGGTTGAAGCAAGCTCCAAGAGCTTGGTATGAGCAACTGCGACGCACACTCCTCACTTGGGATTTTCGAAACTCCAAATGTGATTCCTCCTTATTCTTCTTCCACAAAAATGGCCTCTTAATCATGGTGTTAATCTATGTCGATGACATGCTTGTTACTGGAAACAATCAACAGTCCCTACAAAAATTCACCCAGCGTTTGCATCATCAATTTGCTCTCAAAGACATGGGATTTGTTCATCATTTCCTAGGCATTGAAGTACAGCGGAATGTGACTGGTATGTACTTGACTCAAACTCGTTACATTGATAATCTTTTAAAGAAGGTGGCTTTGGATCATCTCAAATCGTGCCCAACCCCAGCTAGCGTTGGTAAACATTTTGTTTCTGCTGACGGGGAGCCAATGAAAAATCCTACACTTTATCGCAGTACCTTAGGAGCCTTGCAATATCTTACGCACACAAGGCCTGACATTTCGTTTATTGTGAATAAACTGAGCCAGTTTTTGCAAGCTCCCACCAATGTTCATTGGCAGGGTGTTAAGCGAGTTCTTCGCTATTTAAAGGGCAGTCGCAATCTGGGCCTTCATATCAAACCAAGTGCAACACTTCATTTGGTAGGTTTCTCTGACGCTGACTGGGCCGCATGTCCTGAAGATAGAAAATCAGTTGCTGGTCATTGTGTGTTCTTTGGAGACACTCTTGTCTCTTGGTCATCAAAGAAACAAAATGTTGTCGCCCGCTCCAGCACTGAATCTGAATATCGTGCTCTCGCTAATGTGGCTTGTGAACTTGCTTGGATTGAGTCCCTCTTGCATGAATTTTCATTTCCTCTATCAGCACCTCCAATCACCTGGTGTGATAACATTAGTGCTGGTGCTCTCGCTGCCAATCCAGTATATCATGGACGGACGAAACACATTGAAATTGATGTTCATTTTGTTCGCGATAAGGTTCTTTCAAAATCCTTGCAGGTCCGCTACATTCCGTCTCACGACCAAGTTGCCGATTGTCTTACAAAGCCTTTGTCGCACTCACGTTTCATCTTTCTCAGAGACAAACTTGGAGTTGTTCCAAGGATTAGTTCTGTTTAGGGCTTCGCACTTGTTTGAGCATATATATACTGATGTAAATGTCCCTGCCGTTCCTAATAGAAAAAATACAACTTTACATCGTTTCTTTGTTATTTTCTCTGTTTACTCCGTCACACCAAGATAAAGTGATTCCTCGGGGAGTTGAGGGGGATTCTGGGTGCGCTCATTAGAGACCATCTAAGAAAGAATATCTTGGTTTCTATCGTTGATTATTATTGTATCTGATCCTTGTTTTGATGTGTTCTTTCATTTTTGTGTAGCACACTCCTCTTGAACAGTTGGACAACAAACACTTCACCAAGGGTTCATGCAGTTCGAAACAAAATGATAAAATAGCAGCTCTAAGAGATGCAGACAGCACAGCAGAAATTTCCTTGATGGAGGCCAAAGCGGGAAAATTATGTGACTTGCTGAATGAAGTCCGGGTGATATTTCCTTGGCGTTCCTGGATTCATAAATTATTAAATTTACATTAAGATTTATTGGCAAGATGCGGTGTTCCTTGAATTTGCACCTTTAATGGTCGTTTAGACTTGGGTGCATATGTCCAAGCATTCTTTCTGGTTTTAACTTTTAAACATTTTACGTCTGATTACTGTGATCTAGTGCAGACGATTGAAAAAACAAAAGAAAATGTTGTGAAGAAGCAGGCTATGACATATGACGAAATGGAAGCAGAGCATGAGGAGGTAAGTGAATAACATTTCATTTGAAAGCCTGTACATTAAGATCTTGGAATTTTTTGAGTTTGCCTCTTAATTTTCCCATGTAATCAGATAATACACTATATTTGTGTGAGACTGTCAATGTTCTAGTTAGTGTGCTTATATTGAAATTGACATAAGTGCAATTAGTATTTAACTATTTATATAGGGCGATCCAAACTTGTGTTGGATTGAAATCCCTAGGTGCTTACTGGAAAGACAATCAAGTAACCTCCAAAGGTGCAAACACAAAAGGAAGTTTTTTTTTTTTTCGTTTCATTTTTTTTTAATTGGAGGCAAATGAAACTTTTCTAGAAACCACCAAAAAGGTGAAGCCTAAAGAAACATTTACAAAGAACAAACGGAAAGAAAAGCCTAGAAACAAAGGGCAGCATTAATTTACATTTTTGAGGAGGTTCGGTGATTGTAATATAAAACAATGTGGTCATAACAGGTCAACCTTATCACTGCACCTTTGCTTCCCCTTTTCTGCCTATATAGCCTCATGAAACTAATTCTCCCATCCCATTCCATCTTAATAAGATAATTCTCTAATATACTGATGCCTAATAAAATACTTTCTGTACTCCTTGAATGTTGAAACATTAGCTTTATGACCCTAATATCAGTTTAATACTCTATGAGTAAGCTTTCAATCAAAGTGTCCTCTTGTCTTTCCTGGTACTTGGTGTGAAATTTGGTTGGCCAGTAATGTTGAAGTCGACAATCTAGTATTTCCTCAACTATTTTATAGGTCTTCTGGAATGCTTTCTTCTCCGAAAGTCCATATGCTATAGCATTCTTATTTAGGATGTTATTCTCTTCTGCTGAGTTTAATGTTTTGAATTGTCAAGTCTGCTATTTCGTGATCATTAACCTAGAAATATCGAGCTTATTCATATCAGGGCACAAATTTTGTTTTCTATATTGCATGAAATCTTTGCCATACACTTCATGCACTTGTGCAATAACCAGTGTGAAATAGCTAACTTATCGATGTTCTGTAACCTAAATCATTTGTGTTGTGTGGTTTTTGATGATCACAGTTGTGTGGATTTAATTATACTTTGCAGGAAGAGACACGGGCTGACTCTGAGAGTGACGATGAAGACCAGCAAATATATAATCCCCTCAAATTGCCAATGGGCTGGGATGGTATGCTTTCTGCTTGTTAGAGCCTATGACAATATATTTCCTGCTGCTTAACCAAAATGTGTACCCTGTGAATCCACTCCCTCAATCTTCAACAACATTCTATCAGTTTCATTACCAGTGCTTTTTATGGAGATTATTATCTATAGAGTTGGTATACTAGTTTTGAAAAACTGAAAAGATGATGTATATTGCATGGATACCTTTAGGTAAATATGTGATCCTGTGTTTTGAAGTTGTAATCAGCATGCTTTTAGCAGCCACCTGCAATAAGTTCAGAGTTTGGCATTCATGGAATGCTTGTTTCCTGTCATACTTCCATTGTTATGGTGCATCAGATGTCCCCAAACGGACTTAGGGTGCATCTGTTGTCTTGATATGAAGGAACATTGTCTCTTGGCTTTATTAGGACTTGCTTGGCGGCCTTCTCATCCATCACAGAATTGCATTTCTTTTCATATTTCTTAGAAGTTCAAGTGTGAGACATGTGGAAACTACAGCTACTGGGGTCGGAGGGCTTTTGAGCGTCATTTCAAGGAATGGTGCCACCAGCATGGAATGCGTTGTCTTGGTATTCCAAATACTAAGAACTTCAATCAAATAATTTCAATCGAGGTGAGCCCCATATGTCCTTTTTTTGTTCAAAAAATAATGGATTACTTGAGACGGTGAAATTGATTGTTGTTTGCATGATACTAGAACTTCTCTAGACGGTGAAATCATTACTCTAAGGTTGATAATGGTTTGACCAAGCTTATATTGTAACAGGTTCAATTGCCTTGAAAAGGGTCATCCTAGAATAAGAATACCAGTGGTTTAGACTCTTTTTATCCTGTAATTATCAATCGTTGTTGGAGCATCTTACCAACTAACTTGTTCAGTGCTTTTCGCACAATTGCCTTCGTTTATTTTTGAAAAATAGAAACCAAGTAAATAATACTATCTAGACTTTTGAAGGCACTTCAAATTATAACCTCTATGTGTTTCATTTTAGGACATAAATATCAAATCCATGTTTGTGGATGGGTATCACTATTATTTCTTTCCCAGTTAAAATTGTAGAAACAAAATTAATAAGCATCTCAATTATTTTACAGGGAACCTCTATTCAAGCATCCATAAGGAAAGAGGAGGCCACGAAAATGCGAAAAATGCTTGTAGAACTAAAGATCTACGTGATTGCAAATTTCATGGTTGGAAATCCAAGGAAGAACTTCAGAGTGTGCAATCACAAAAGCGTACTTTGATAGACTACTTGCAAAAGAGAAATGAAGATCTTCAAAATTTATTTGAGTTGAAAAGTGGAGAGAATATTGGATAGACGACTTGCAAAGATGTTAGAGCAGATGGAGCTTGTGAGGATATATACAAAGCCACATGGACATCAATCGGATTTTTGTGATACTGTGGTGCTTTAAATTGTTTGTTCCTTATCCTTTCATAAAGTTTTGAGATGCATACCGATCTATTGTTGGCACCTGGATCCATTTTTATTTTTTCCTCATTATGTTCTCTTTCTATATGACAGGAGAGATGTGGCTGCATGGTTGAGGACTTTTCCAGCCACATCAGAAGAGTGGTGAAGGATGTTAAATATGTATTAGTTTGGGGTACAAGTATCAGGCATCGTCTGCAGAATTGTGACCTTGCTCATGTCTGTCAAGATGAAGATGTGGTTCAGATTGTAAGAAGAAGGTGAATAAAATTATTTGTTTGCACGCTCAAATTCTGCCCTTTTTTTAACTAAAATTCAATCACTTAATTATCATTTAAAGAAAATACTATGCTATTGGTTGAATTTCACGTGCTTGCATTACCAGTTAATTGAGCTATTATGATTTGTGTTTTTTAGGAAAAGGAAAAGAAAGATGGTGGGAGAGGTTGATTCAAATCATATTCAATAGCCCCTTCTCGGATATCAGATGAGAGAAAAAGGGCCTATTTTTACTAAAGGACTCATTATAATTTTCTCATCATCCACTAACAACAATATCCCCAATATTTAGAAGTGCAGTAAAATGACAGGCTAGGAATCAAGATGGGGGAATGGTGAAGCACTACCATCCAAAATTTCTTGGCAGATCCCCACAAAAAGTTAGTGGGCATAACCCGGCTCAGAGTGGGTTTAGTTAATAGGATTTAAAGAATACTCTCATTTTTTTGATGACATATGTTGTATTTTCCATTCTACCTATGAGCAATAAAATAAATGCGGTCAACTATAAATGAGGTGCGAATCTGTAGGCTGAGGAATCATTTGACGTTGAGGACTGAGGAGCGAAGGAAACATTTGGCATCGAGGAATCCCTATTTCACAAGCTTTGCAATGCTTGTGAAATCGGGATTCCTCGACCCCAAATGATTCCTTGGCTTGCAGATTCACACCACAGTTGACAATATTTGTTTTATTGCTCATAGTCTAATCATGACACAGTAACTGTTATTTCGAAGCTGGCTTGGAACTTTTGTGAAAAAACAGGATTATCTTGGCAGCTGGGTTCTCAATGCTTATGATAGGAACAATGGCAAACTCCGAATCATGAAAATTTTGCCTCTCAATTGGGGGCATTTTATGTTTCATTCATGGATTCTTTACGGTTGCATATTATGTGTCTGCCAGAGCTGCGGTTAAAGAACAAAAGTTTAATCCCGTTGGAGGTCATCCTTGAACATTCTCCAATTTGTTGTTTAGATTAGTACTTTCTATTGTGTATCGTTCATTGCAATGAGGAGCACATTGAAACATACAAATCTAATTGAACTTGAATTTTTGTTTTCAGACACTGATTTTGGCTATAACCATGGTTAAAGCTTCGTTTTCAAATTATACAGTGCTATGATTTTTGGAAAATGCTAAATTTGCGGCTACAATTTGGCATGATTTTGTGAGCTCCAATCTTGGATTCATTATTCTGATTAACGAATCTAATAATATTTTGTTATTCGAATTTTTTTACTTGAAACATGAAAAGTGCATGACAATTGTAGCATTAGATATAAATTTAAAACATTTATTAATCAAAAATAGATTGTTCCATTCGTTAAGATACGTACTACATATTTATGGTTTTACTTTTAAAAATAAAAATTCTTAGATTGTCGAAAAATATTATAGTGCAGTTTGTTGCAACACTCCTATTGTGGGCCAATTTGAAGGAAAGAAAACAGTGCAATCACAATGGTGGTAGCCAAATATTCCTCTTAACTTTTCATTTGGGTCCAACATTTATTATACAAAAAGTGATATCACACATCTCTCAATACAAATTTTTCATTATCAAAAGTCAACAACTAACATTTCATTCCTGGTGAGTCAACAACTAACATTTCATTCCAGGGGAAAACGCTTCCTCATGGTTATTTAAAGGTCGTGGATGCAATTCAAGTCTGCTTTACAGTTTACGATAAACTTTTATGGTACAAGTAACACAAGTTCTTCATCGACTTTCTAGTTTTTAATTCACATACTGATGACTATAAATTGCTAACTTTATATTGTGCCCCATATTTGAACCATGAAAAGAATTGTAAAATTTAATACATAATGAAATCACAAAGCTAACACAAGGAGGGGGTGAATTGTGTCTCCAAAAATTAAGTATAAACCTCAAATACAAAACCACAACCTAAACACTCACAAATTATCAAAATAGTATCAAAGAGTACAAATCTGTCAATCAACAAAATAAAAAATATTTCACCTATTAATTCAAGTCGGAATGCAACAATATTTTATATGTAATGTCACAACATCTTAATGAACACTATATGAACAGTGCCGCACAAATTACTATTCCAGAAAATTAACAATCAAAAGTATATCTAGAATCCACTCATCACAAGTTGTTCAACCACAAGCAATGGCAGCAAGCAACTCCCTAATATCAATTTCTAAGGCACACAAATCACTAATAGCACCAATAAAATGATAATCAATTCGAGTCACTACAAAGAAGCAAGTTTAGCACACAAACAAGCAAGGAAATAAAAAATAGAGTGCACAATGATATATAGTGGTTCGGTGCTCACACCTACATCCACTACCTAAGCCCTCAAGCTTAGGATTTCCAAATCCATTAAAGGATATAAGTGGTTTTGCAAGTTCACTACAAACTTAGATATTCCAAGCTCGCCAAACTTATACAAGAAGCTTTTCCCAAGTTCACATTCAAACTTTTACAAGAAGGTTTCCAAGCTAACCCTCAAATTTTTACAATATAAGTTTCAAGATCATTTTGTACTAAGGGTTTGCAAGCTCCCTCAAACTTAAACACACTCTCAAAAAGTGGTTGCCCTAACAAGGGACTTTTTCAAGTGATGAAGTGTTGGTTCACTCAAGGTTTAGCAAAAGCTATTTGGTTTGAGAAACTCTCAATCTCTCAATATAAAGTTCACGGGTATGATATAAATTTGGCTCAAATTCGTGGTTTTCACTCAACCAAAGGTTCACAAAAAGTCTCACAATGATGGAAATAAGTTTAGGAGAAGCTTTGTGGAAAGTAGCTCAAGAACACTCAAAGAAATACCTTAATGATTTTGGCTTGAAAGTGTGTCTTAGTGACGTAGGACAAGTGGCGTTTGCATTCAATGAATATTTTGATTGAAAACAGACTAAATTTGAAAGGAATAAGCTTAATATTGCGGCTAGGAAGA
Organism: Euonymus europaeus; assembly: GCA_963580455.1. Taxonomy (NCBI): domain Eukaryota; kingdom Viridiplantae; phylum Streptophyta; class Magnoliopsida; order Celastrales; family Celastraceae; genus Euonymus; species Euonymus europaeus. The sequence goes on from OY756965.1 coordinate 171,822, forward strand.
AACAGTCGTATCTTTTGATTCAGTGATCTATTTCGTTATTATAATATGTTTCCAAGGACTGGTTTAAGAGATATAAAGAAGAATATGACTTTCCCAATTGAAGTTCTTTAGGACACATTTTCGTACCTGGTTAAAAGACCTTCGGGTTTAATTAATATTTTCAATATGTTTTTAATTAAGTTTCCTAGTTTGTTTAGAATTTCTAATTCTAATTCAGTTAGGCTTTCCTCTGTGTTTTAGTTATAAATAAGTCTTCTAAAGATCATTGTAAGCACTTCAATTATTATTCAATTTATGAAAACCTTTGGTTTTGAACCAATTTTGCTTGGTGGATTCCAAGTTGTTCTTAAGGTTTTACGCTTGTAATTTCTTTCATCTTTTCGTGCTGCGTCACTTAACTTGAGGTTGATGAGGGGAAAATGATGAAAATAATCTCTTCAAATGATGATCAAAAGATCAAGGGAAGATCACTCCAAGATTGTAAATTCAAGAACAAAAGCTCTCTAGGTAATTTTACACATTAGTCTTCCAAGTGTAGAATGAAGCATGATTTTCCTCTTCATTTGTCTCCATTGAATCTTGGCCATTGGATATTCTTAATCTTCAATCTCAGCCATTATTCAACTTATAATCTTTGTCATTCATCTTCAAAAACGAAGTCAATACACAACATTGAAAAACTAGCTGTTATGGACTTTTGGTCATCCTTTGCTTCAAATAACAAATCTTGGCTCCAAGGTTTGTTTGGATATTTTGTGCTTCTTAAACTATTCTTCATGCTTAGAAAGGCTTCAACAATCAACCAAACAACCCTTTCAAGGCTCACACAAAATTCTCCCAAAAATACTTGAAATCAAGAACATAAAAGATATAGTGATGTGGACAATTCTCCTCCAAGTGTTTTGGCTCCAAGCTTTTTCATTTGATTTCAAATGGATGCAAGGCTTTTCAAGAAGACTTCTAGAAGCTTGAAAAAGTATTCTCCAGCAATAGACACCATAATACACAATTGGAAAGGATTTTGGCACACAAAGAGTCAAACTTTTCTTAAATAAAGTTGACCATATCCAAACTTGTCCAAATGAGCTTCAAATGATGATGCACGAATTTTTTTCAATAGAATCAGCTTAATAATAATTCAAATAAGCTCATTATTATCAATTTATTGAACCTAGAAAAAACAGATGAAAAAGCATCCCATTTTTGCTTGTAAGCTCAAAAAGCTTCAATGCTTGCACTTTGGTTAACCAATATGATATAAGCTCAATAAAATTCAAGTAAGCACATGATAAATCAATTTATCCATATAATAATGTTCATACAAAATTTTACTTATAATTGAGGTTGTTTGGTCATTTAAGTTGATCATGCAAATCTCAACTAGTCTAGTTTCACAACTGCAAAAGTGAATTAAATTCAACAGACAAATTGAACATGATAGGCTTAAAATTGACCTGACACTATTTGACAATGAAAAATTTTATAATGTCTTAAATAATTTTCAGAGCAAAAATCAAGTCAATCAGAGATCATATGACTATTCAACGGTCGTGTACACAATGTCATGTTTGAACAGTTTTTGTAATCCAAAAATGAACAAGTCCAAATTCATCCAATCAATATAAAATATTATAAAACATGATTCCAAAGATATATAATAAAGCTAAAATCAGTAGATAAAATTCATTTCATGATTTATCAAAATTCATCCAAAGTTGAGCACAATCAAATAATTCAATATGTATTTTCGCACCAAAACACAAATGTAGGACCTATGGTCCAACGCATAAAACATAAGATTCTCCCTGAAATATCAAACTATCAGATAATGTTACACAAGACAATAACTTCTAGAGCCTAACAAGCATTTTTAAATTTTTACTTGCTTTGTGCTACCTGCTGGAAATCTCTCTCCAATACTGCCAACATCAACAATGATAATGCACCGACGTGTATATTTCCATTTGCATCATATTTTATATTGTATTGCTCCTCAGGAAAAATGTTCTTTACGCGTATGATATCGAGACTGCTTGATCGGTTTGTTGACAACAAATCACAGATGGTTTCAATATAAATCTCCAGCATCGAAGCCTACAATATTTTCAGGGGAAGAACTCAGAAATAAAATTTTAAATGTATCAACCATAATCTAATTTTTTAGAGGTTTACCTGCATTTTGTACTTCCAGTCTGACTAGTCTAAATATTTGTTCTAATGACCGCGAGATCAGCCCTCTAAGCTCAGGGGCTTCTGGCCTGCCTATCATATCATTGTATAAGTTTTTCCAAAACCTGTTTGCCCATATGCAAATATGCAAACTTGTCGAAAGAAGCCATCCAAGGTGGTTTATAGTTTAGACTTCCAGTATATGTATAGACAATTATCATGTTACAAATATAATCCCTTGGTGTATAACTTGGGATTCAGTTGAATTGACGAATAAAGAAACTTACTCTCATTCATCACACCAAATCCAGAGAAAATAATATGTACCCTTAAACCGAGTTCACCTTATGATGAAATTTGTGTTCCATTTCAAACAACCATGCTTTCACCTATAATTTGACCCAATTATAATTAAGTTGTATTGGTAACAAAAAAACCAAAAATCACTTTGTACAAATTGAGAAGTTTCAACAAAGATGTCCTGTTGAGAAGCCTCGTGCTTGAACACTTTATTAAATGTGTTTGTCCCGCTCAATGTTACATACATTCGATTAGAATTTAACTTCAACAAGATAATTAGAATACAAAAGTGACAAAACTATAAACATTTTTAAATTTTTACCTGCTTTGTGTTACCTGCTGGAAATCTTTCTCCAATACTGCCAACATCAACGATGATAAGGCACTGACGTGTATATTTCCATTTGCATCATATTTTATATTGTATTGCTCCTCAGGAACACTGTTCTTTGCGCTTATGATATTGAGACTGCTTGATCGGTTTATTGACAACAAATCACGAATGGTTTCAATATAAATCTCCAGCATCGAAGCCTACAATATTTTCAGGGGAAGAACTGAGAAATAAATTTTAAATGAATCAACCAGGATATCATTTTTTAGAGGTTTACCGGCATTTTGTACTTCCAGCCCTGTGCTATGAGAGCCTGACTACTCTGAAATATTTGTTCTAACGACCGCGGGATCAGCCATCTAAACTTAGGGGCTTCTGGCCCGCACATCATTGTAAAAGTTTTTCCAAAACCTGTTTGCCCATATGCAAATATGCAAACTTTTCAAAATAAGCCATCAAAGCTGGACTTCCAGTAGATGTATAGACAATTATCATGTTACAAATATAATCTCTTGGTGAGAATGTACGCCTTAAACCGAGCTCGCCTTAGGATGAAATTTGTGTTTCATTTCAAACAACCCTTCCTTCACCTATAATTTGACCCAATTATAATTAAGTTGTATTGGTAACAAAAAAAAGCAAAAATCACTTTGTACCAATTGAGAAATCTCAACAAAGACGTCGTGTTTAAAAGCCACGTGATTGAACACTTTATGAAATGTGAGTGATATATATTTTTCCGCTCAATGTTATATACATACGATTAGAATTTAACTTCACTTCAACAAGATACTTAGAATACAAAAGTAACAAAACTACAGACATTTTTAAATTTTTACCTGTTTTGTGTTACCTGCTGAAAATCTCTCCAATACTGACAACATCAACGATGATAAGGCACTCATGTGTATATTTACATTTGTATCATATTTTACAATATTTTCAGGGGAAGAACTGAGAAATAAATTTTAAATGTATCAACCAGAATATCATTTTTTAGAAGTTTACCTGCATTTTGTACTTTCAGCCCTGTGCTATGAGAGTCTGACCACTCTGAAATATTTGTTTTAATGTCCGCGGGATCAGCCATCTAAGCTCAGGGGCTTCTTCTAGCCTGCACATCATTGTATAAGTTTTTCCAAAACCTGTTTTGCCCATATGCAAATATGCAAACTTGTCGAAAGAAGCCATCCAAGCTCGTTTATAGTTTAGACTTCCAGTAGATGTATAGTCAATTATCATGTTACAAATATAATCTCTTGGTGAGAATGTACCCCTAAACCGAGCTCACCTTAGGATGAAATTTGTGTTTCATTTCAAATACCCTTCCTTCATCTATAATTTGACCCAATTATAATTAAGTTGTATTGGTAACAAAAAAAGCAAAAATGACTTTGTAACACTTTGTACCAATTGAGAAATCTCAACAAAGACGTCGTGTTTAAAAGTCACGTGATTGAACACTTTATGAAATGTGAGTGATATATATTTTTCCGCTCAATGTTATATACATACGATTAGAATTTAACTTCAACAAGATACTTAGAATACAAAAGTAACTAAACTATAAGCATTTTTAAATTTTTACCTGGTTTGTGTTACCTGCTGAAAATCTCTCCAATACTGACAACATCAACGATGATAAGGCACTCATGTGTATATTTACATTTGCATCATATTTTATAATATTTTCAGGAGAAGAACTGAGAAATAAATTTTAAATGTATCAACTAGAATATCATTTTTCAGAAGTTTACCTGCATTTTGTACTTCCAGCCCTGTGCTATGAGAGCCTGACTACTCTGAAATATTTGTTTTAACGACTGCGGGATCAGCCATGTAAGCTCAGGGGCTTCTAGCCTACACATCATTGTAGAAGTTTTTCCAAAACCTGTTTTGCCCATATGCAAATATGCAAACTTGTCGAAAAAAGCCATCCAAGCTCGTTTATAGTTTAGACTTCCGTAGATGTATAGAAAATTATCATGTTACAAATATAATCTCTTGGTGAGAATGTACCCTTAAATCGAGCTCAATTTACGATGAAATTTGTGTTTCATTTCAAACAACCGTTCTTTCACCTATAATTTAACCCAATTATAATTAAGTTGTATTGGTAACAAAAAAGCAAAAATCACTTTGTAATACTTTGTACCAATTGAGAAATCTCAACAAAGACGTCTTGTTGAGAAGCCTCGTGATTGAACACTTTATTAAATATGAGTGAATTATTTTTTTCCGCTCAATGTTACATATATTCGATTAGAATTTAACTTCAACAAGATACTTAGAATACAAAAGTGACAAAACTATAAGCAACAAAGAAAAGAGTGGTGAAACTTTTTAATGCATGAATCCGATATTAAAACTTTTCTTAAATGACATGTCACCATACCACTTTGAATTAAAACAATGTCTTGGTCAAGAGATTCTTTTGACGATGGACAGACAATGACCGATATTTCTGTCATGGCACGATCATTTGGTAATAAAGGTCACACAATACATAACACGTGAATATTTACCTTGAGATCCTGTTACAAATATTGACAAATTAGTTAGTATAATTGATGCATTGCGTAAATTTAAAAGAGTCGTCAAAAGCATTACCTGTTGAAAGAAGCCATCCAAGATGGTTTATAGTTTAGACTTTTAGTATATGTACAGACAATTATCATGTTACAAATATAATCTCATGGTGTATAATATGGAATTCAATTGAATTGACGAATAAAAAAACTTACTCTCATTCATTAGACCAAATCCAGAGAAAACAATATCTACCCTTAAACCGAGTTCACCTTATGATGAAATTTGTGTTCCATTTCAAACAACCATGCTTTCACCTATAATTTGACCCAATTATAATTAAGTTGTATTGGTAACAAAAAAGCAAAAATCACTTTGTAACACTTTGTACAAATCGAGAAATCTCAACAAAGACGTCATGTTGAGAACCTCGTGCTTGAACACTTTATTAAATGTGAATGAATATTTTTGTCCCGCTCAATGTTACATACATTCGATAAGAATTTAACTTCAACAAAATACTTAGAATACAAAAGTGACAAAACTATAAGTAAGCAATAAAGAAAAAAGTGGTGAAACTTTTTAATACATGAATCCGATATTAAAACTTTTCTTAAATGACATGTCACCATACCACTTTGAATTAAAACAATGTGTTGGTCAAGTGATTCTTTTGACGATGGACATACAATGATCGATGTTTCTATCATGGCACAATCATTTGGTAATAAAGGTCACACAATACATAACACGTGGATATTTCCCTTGAGATCCTGTCACAAATATAGACAAATTAGTTAGTATAATTGATGCATTGCGTAAAGTTAAAAGAGTGGTCAAAAGCATTACCTGTTGAAAGAAGCCATCCAAGATGGTTTATAGTTTAGACTTTTCGTATATGTACAGACAATTATCATGTTACAAATATAATCTCATGGTTTATAACCTGAAATTCAATTGAATTGACGAATAAAGAAACTTACTCTCATTCATCACACCAAATCCAGAGAAAATAATTTGTACCCTTAAATCGAGTTCATCTTATGATGAAATTTGTGTTCCATTTCAAACAACCATGCTTTCACCTATAATTTGATCCAATTATAATTAAGTTGTATTGGTAACAAAAGAGCAAAAATCACTTTGTAACACTTTGTACCAATTGAGAAATCTCAACAAAGACGTCTTGTTTAGAAGCCTCGTGATTGAACACTTTATTAAATATGAATGAATATTTTTCTCCCGCTCAATGTTACATACATTCGATTAGAATTTAACTTCAACAAGATACTTAGAATACAAAAGTGACAAAACTATAAGTAAGCAACAAAGAAAAAAGTAGTGAAACTTTTTAATGCATGAATCCGATATTAGAACTTTTCTTAAATGACATGTCACCATACCACTTTGAATTAAAACAATGTGTTGGTCAAGTGATTCTTTTGACGATGGACATACAATGATCGATGTTTCTATCATGGCACAATCATTTGGTAATAAAGGTCACACAATACATAACACGTGGATATTTCCCTTGAGATCCTGTCACAAATATAGACAAATTAGTTAGTATAATTGATGCATTGCGTAAAGTTAAAAGAGTGGTCAAAAGCATTACCTGTTGAAAGAAGCCATCCAAGATGGTTTATAGTTTAGACTTTTAGTATATGTACAGACAATTATCATGTTACAAATATAATCTCATGGTGTATAACCTGAAATTCAATTGAATTGACAAATAAAGAAACTTACTCTCATTCATCACACCAAATCCAGAGAAAATAATATGTACCCTTAAATCGAGTTCATCTTATGATGAAATTTGTGTTCCATTTCAAACAACCATGCTTTCACCTATAATTTGATCCAATTATAATTAAGTTGTATTGGTAACAAAAAACCAAAAATCACTTTGTAACACTTTGTACCAATTGAGAAATCTCAACAAAGACGTCTTGTTTAGAAGCCTCATGATTGAACACTTTATTAAATATGAATGAATATTTTTCTCCCCTTCAATGTTACATACATTCGATTAGAATTTAACTTAAACAAGATACTTAGAATACAAAAGTGACAAAACTATAAGTAAGCAACAAAGAAAAAAGTGGTGAAACTTTTTAATGCATGAATCCGATATTAAAACTTTTCTTAAATGACATGTGACCATACCACTTTGAATTAAAACAATGTGTTGGTCAAGTGATTCTTTTGACGATGGACATACAATGATCGATGTTTCTATCATGGCACAATCATTTGGTAATAAAGGTCACACAATACATAACACGTGGATATTTCTCTTGAGATCCTGTCACAGATATAGACAAATTAGTTAGTATAATTGATGTATTGCGTAAAGTTAAGAAGCCATCCAAGTTGGTTTATAGTTTAGACTTTTAATATATGTACAGACAGTTATCATGTTACAAAGATAACTCTTGGTGTATAACTTTAAATTCAGTTGAATTGACGAATAAAGAAACTTACTCTCACTCATCACACCAAATACAGAGAAAATAATATGTACCCTTAAATTGAGTTCAACTTATGATGAAATTTTTGTCATAAAAAATGAACAAAAAAAGAAATATGAAAGTCAAAATATGAAATTCAATTTTATTAATAAAAAAATGAATACAGCGAACAAATACAATAAGAGATACGAAGAAATGCGACCACCTCCTACATATTTTATAACCTCTCCAATAAAAAAAACTTGCAAGACCCATTACATTTGTAATTCTATCGATTATTTGTCTATCAAAAAAATGAGTTAGTTCTGCCAATCCTCTTAGACCCCCAGTTATAAATTTTGTATAAAAAGCATCTATATAACTACGATTGTATGACAAACGATATATTAAATATATTAGTTTTTCCCTAAGAATTCTTTGAGAACCCTTTTTGACAACTAAATTTAGGAAGTTCAAATTTTATAAAGATGAATAAACAGGCTTGTATAAAAAGGATGTGAAAAAAATTCCCCCAAAAGCTATACCGACTGGAAAAGTTACATTTGTGAAAAATTTATACCAATCCTTGGATTCTTTAGAATTTTGATCTAACAGGTTTATCGGTGGAGTTAACAATGTAATTCCTATGAGCCCACTAAACAAGGTAAAAAAGACCAATATAAGTATAGGAACTAGCATAGTATTGTTCGATTCATGAGGATAAGGATTTAAAGTATTATTAAAATAAATAGTACGAAAGGCCCTCGTTATTTTTCTTACATTAAGATCAAGTCGATCCGTCTTCTTGCAAAAACAAAAAAACGAAGCCCTTTTATTATTATTTATTTTTAATAAAGATAATAAAAAAAACCCTGTAATTTCCGGGGCCCTTTTGTTTTGTTTCATTTCAAGCAACCATGCTTTCACCTATAATTTGACTCAATTATAATTGAGTTAAATTATAATTAATTTGTATTGGTAACAGAAAAGCAAAAATTACTTTGAAGACGTCCTGTTTAGAAGGCTCGTGATTAAACACTATTAAAAACTTTATTAAATGTGGATAAATATTTTTATCATGCTCATTAGAATTTAACTTCAACACGATACTTAGAATACAAAAGTAACATAACTATAACTAGGTAACAAAGAAAAAAGTGATGAAACTTTTTAATACATGAATCCGATATTAAAGCTTTTCGTAAATTACATGTGACCATACCACTTTGTTCCCATTATTCTCTACAACATATATCAATCTATGTTGTCAATAATATGTAATCAACTACTCTCGCTAAGGCACAAAATTGACATTAGCTCAGTCTGCCTCAATTTCAGCACCGAACCGCTCCAGCTGTTCAGCTTCCTCATCCAGATCTCGGACCAATGCATGGTTAATCAGCCCATCATCCTCACTTGCGTGTATCTGTCTACCGGCAAACCTATATGAAGGGAAAAAAACAAGGATAACAACTAAAGTCAAAAGGTGAAGTTAAACAACTCATGCACCAGGCTCCCACACATCCCCACATAATATTGGAATACTAATATATGGTCACACATGCATTGTGTATTGGGGTGAGGTTAGAAGGATTACCATCTTCCATTCATCAACTCTATGCACTTCTGAGCATCCTTCCTATCCTTAAATTTCACCAAAACTACACCTTGTGGATTATTCTCACAAACCTGCACGTCAAGAAAAATTCAAACCCAGAGAAGAGGAAGATCACGGTCAAGTCACGACAACTAATACCACCAACCAAACTAAATAGCACATAGAAATAACTCAGAGTAGGACGAGAGACATTGATAGGCGTAAAGTTGAATACAACTTGATTATCAAAAAGGAAAAAAAGGTCAACTTAGAACTTTTAAATGGAATAACATCCAAACAAGGCGAAACCCTGGGAAAAAAAATGAAAGTCAACAGGGTATATTAAGGTAAAGGAAAGCCTTAACATGCATATAACTTGCATTGAACCAGAAGTATTCAGACAATCACTAGAACAAATGCGCCAAAGCAGTAACTAAAATCAGAACTCTGCTAAAGGCAAGGCCAGTGATGCAAGTAAACTTTTAAATCACCTTCACTAAGTCCACTGGACCAAACTTCACACACTCCTCTTTAACATCCGCCTCTAGTTCTGAACGTAAATTTTCATCTGCCTGTAATCAGCGGGAAAAAGTCAAAAGTTCGATACAAGAACCCTAGAGATAAGCTCTTCATGTAAAAATAACTATCATACAAATATTTAAAAAATCATCCAGAAAAAATCACACACTGACACTGCATCATCACCCTGGAGCAGAATTCTACGACCCAGAGTATCTATACATCTAAAGGGGATTAGCCTTTTCTCTCAAATGCTCTTCTATTCCTTTCTCTAGCTCTTACCCTTACTCTCCAATGCACCCCAAACATGTGCAACGGAATAGCTGCTACTAAATTTCATCCTGCTGCATGAACAGGAGCAGCAGAAGAATGGTGTTACATATCTGTCCCATTAAGGAAAAAGAAAACGGCACTAAGATGTAAGCCAAAAAAGTTTTCCATCCTATGATCTATGAAACATTAACATATATCTCCAAACAATCTACCCCACAACTCGTCGAAATCCTATAACATGCTTGTGCGTTTCTCAAAAGGAATCATATTTTCCCTAAGACAAAATTTTGCAAGAACACAAAAGCACCAGAGGCACACAGAATTAAAATACATATATAACTTCAGTGTAACAGATACACAGTGAATAGATTGAACAATTCAATTTGCTTTCCCTTTAAATTATGACATAAAATAAATTTTCAGAGTCTCAGCCAAACAAGTATTAAACACCCATGGTGGCATGGTCACCATTTGTTGCAAGTTGCAACCATAACCATAACTCCATAAGTGCCCCAGCAGTCAAATCATCAGAGAAATTGTCAGACAACTCAATAATAATTGTGACCTTACCCTCATTTCAGCAGGAGTGAACATAAAACGGAGCACAACAGTAGCTGGAATCACAAGCTTAGAATCATCACGGCCACCTGACACTCACAAATAAGACATCAGGGACACGACACACAAAAAAAAAAAAGATAACTTGATGTTTTGAGCAGATGGCTGAAGTATAATATAGTGCAGGAAAAAATAGCCCAAAAATGCTAAAAAAGTTGGCGTGACTCGTTAAGCAATGTACATCACATCATCCCTCCACCCTCCTTACCAAATAGAAATATTATTCTAGCCAAATTTATTTGACTAATACTCTAGATTATAGAACTAGCAACCACCAACATAATCACAATTATATGACTAGACAAAACATGAATAAAAAAAAAATACTATAAAATCAAAAAAAGAAAAACGAGGAGGAAAAGATAGTACATAGTTAAAACAGTTAAGTGAGCCAATCCATGACCCAGTTTTTATAGATTAGAGACCCTTACCAGAACGATAAAGCACAAGTATAAAATGCAAAGATGATGCCTCTTCCTCCACTCCTCAGATGGATAAATAATATTAAGCTAAGACAATGAATTCAATAATAACCCCATAAGCAGACCAGAGCAAAACACAAATGATTAATAGAGGCTTCTCTCTCTCTCTCTCTCTCTCTCACACCAGCCTCCCCCACGCCCCCACCCACCCCACAATACACACACACACAAAACTCATCAAATGTCTTGGCCATGAAATTCAAAACTGACGGATCTTTATATCAATGTTCAATAGGCAAGTAGGACCCCAATAACTACTAGACATGCAAATTTAAATTCCATTATGACAATCTCACAACTAGTATCATTACAGGACGCAAGCAAATAACTTACCCCAGCCAAGCATCTTATCTTCAACCTTTTTCAGTTTTTTTTTCTTCTTGCTGTCAACTTGCTTGGCTCTAAATTGATCTCCTGCGGTGAGCACACTAAAAGATTAGCAATAATATAAAGGATAAACCACAGCTTTATCTCAAAGCAACCACCAAAACACATGGTCCCCAATCTTCAAAATCTTTTAATTTCAGTTTGAAAGTTCACACCAAAAAAATAATATCATCTGGCCGTAACAAAATCATTTACAGAAATCAGACCGTATCGGAAAAACTATCCATCTCATAACAAAATTGTTCATCCCATATCAAAAGAAATTTGCAGAATTCACCCGCCTAATTCAAGAAACTTACAGAAACAAACTCCTGCACATAAAAAAAGAGTAAGAGAGAAAGAAGAAGAAGAAGAAAAAACTCGGCTATGTGATGGCTTGCCTTGTGAAGCCAAATGAAATGTAGATAAATCACTAGTCCATATAATCCAAGAAAGTTTACTTATGCTTGTCCATATAATCCAAGAAAGTTTACTTGTGCATAAGTACAATGAATTATATATATCACCTTTTTGCTCAAACTTAGCTTGGGTGACTGACATAGCAATCTTGCCACCAGGACGTAAAGGAGTTCCATCCAAAATTTGAATAGCCAAAGCAACTGAGGGTTCCTAGTTTGCACATGTAAAATAGATAGCACCAGCTCCAAGAATGTGAAATGTTACATGCAAAAACGTGTAGCGACAACTAACAAGGAGCCGTAAATTTACCTTCAGATATGTGATTAGCGCATCTCCTTTCTTTCTTCCTGTCTCTCTGTCAAAATAAATCTTAACACGAGGCTTTTTAGTTTCAGAGTCCTATCAAATATTGTAAAATTTACACATGAGTAGCGCAATACAAGATGATAACAATTCAAACAAAAAATTTACGATTACTTTACACCAAAAATAGGAGACTACCAATTCGGGGTTGCACTCCCTTCGTGCTGTAATAAATTCTTTTACAATCAAATATATATATATATATATATATATATATATATATATATATATATATAGAGAGAGAGAGAGAGAGAGAGAGAGAATGATGCATGACCATGTTAGAGAGCCATAGCGGGCCGAGGACCATTCTGCCACCTCCCTTACAAAAAACTAAACCAACACATGACGTATGGCCATTTTGTGGAGTCCAAAGATAGCTATTCAGTATCTAGAAAGAAAGGTTAATAGTTCATCCAAGCAGATGGTTGCTGAAGGGTAGAGAGGTCAAGACCTCGAAGGATCAACATGTCCACTAATCAGAACACGAGAACAGGTAACCACCAATAGGCAAAAAAAAAGACGGAAATATTGCATGTACTAGAGAATTATCAACAAAAAGAAAAAGACGCATTATAGAGCTATAAATACAGAAGCAGGACCAAGCACATGGATCTATATCAATTTGAGGTGAGGACGAAGGTTGGTCACTAGATATGCATTAAAGAAATTACAGTTAGACTGACTTAATGAATGAGAAAAACACCCAACAGACTAAGCCACGCAAGGAATCATTAAGATTCATTCTCTAAACAACCGAACAAAAACTGGAATCTTTACCTCCTTGATTATCCCACACTTCGAAAAAACCTCCACCAGCTGCAATGCAATTCCGAGATTAGTGTCTTTTGTTTGAAGTAAACAAAGAAAAGGATTACATACTTACTTCCTCAATAGTAACATCGTCGGGCAACCCAGTTACATAAACGTGCGTATTGACTTTCAATTCAAACCAACTATCAGGAGGTTTATTAGCTTCCTGCAAAACATTACCAGACAACTATTAATAACAAAATAAATAGCAGGATATGTAGATAACCAATAGCCCAGAGACAGCAATCATTTAAACCAATAGAAAGAGGTCATATTCATCCAAGCTAACTAGCAGGATATCATTTACATAAATAACAACAATGTTTCTTAGTTTTGATATTTTCATATCTAGGGCACCAAATAGAACAGACGCAGAGAATCAAGCAATACAAAATATCCAATACACACTCTCCAATGTCATTGTTGAAAAAAACCAGAACTTCAGTCAACGCAAGTCATTTTGATAAATAAATTCATCATAAACAAATATTTATCCCAAAAAAAAGTGTGGTTGGTTAGAAGCTAGTACTTTTGTCCAATAATATAAGGTAGTGGATGCAAGCAACAAGCAAACCTTCTTGTCAGATTCCTTTTCTGTCAATTTTCTCTTGCCAATCTGCTTTTCTTCCACCAATTCTTTGTCCCCAAATACTTGTTCATTTTCAGAGGCATCAGCAGTATTTGATGTTGGAAAGACTTCCTCCTCTTGCAAATAAATCATATCTTCTAGTCCATACTCAATTCTACTTGAAGCATTTTCCTACCATACACTGGATGTGTTAGCCACACTAAATAAACATTAGGTGAATAATATATAGAAGAAACAAGGAATACAGTGTCAGCACACAATGGAATTTGACAAATGACAATCGAATCGACAGTCAAGAACTCAAGCAGAGTAAGAGAAGTGAGACAAAAATATGAATGTATCTTCTAATCCACTCTTTCCTTTTTATTCATTCACTATAGCTTTACAAAACAGTTTATATCTAGGAAGCACTGACGCGCCAAAATTGCCCACAAATTCAACTAAAACTGAGTTTGGATTCGAGCTCGACTCGCCTGAGTTCGAGTCCGATGCATGATGACCGAGTCGGAACAGTCAACCCAGCCTCGACACGCCTTCAACGCATGATGCAACTCATTTCGCAACTTAAAACACGTCGTCTTGAGCAACAAAACATCGCCCTAACTTCACGATTGAAGCACAACCCTAAAACATGTGACCGAAGCACAGCCCTAAAACACGTGATAATCATCTAGGTCGCCACTGGATCGTCATCTTTATATCACCTCTGCAGGTATGGCGACTCGACTTTGTTGAGTGTTGCAATTTTCTCTTTCTTATTTCATTCGTCACTGCTTTCTTTCTCTAACTTCTCTTCTTATTTCGTTCGTCTCTGTATGGCGACTCGACAGTTGATTTGATTTAGTTTATGCCTTTATGGTATAGGGTCATCAAGTGGTGTGATATTGTTGGTTCATTGCCTGGTGATCTCTCTGGTGGTATTGCCTTGGTTCTGTTTGTGCTTCTACCTTCTAGTTTTGGTAGACAATGAGTTCCAGTGGAAAGTCTTCTACCACGGTAGGGAGTAATACCACTCCCTAGTCCCTACCGGTGATACAGATCTTAATTATCCCCCTTAGAAATATGTCAATGTGTTAGAGAAAGGTGGGGAAAAGGGAGGAAACACAGATCAATCAAATTACAAAAAAAGAAATGCAAAACCAATCATATGACTAGAGCCCACAACACCACCATGGAAATGGTTTGTTATTAAAGTGGTCAGGCTTCTTGTTCAAACCCTCTCCCGTTGAATGTCAAGAAAATATGTTTTTCAAATCTCTTTTCTATAGTAGCCCTACTAAATATATACAAATCTACTAAAGTGAATTACTCTAGAACCATAAAAAATAGATGGACTGAGTAGAAAGTGAAATTGCAAAAGTCAACAGGGAAAAAGCCACGTATCATACATTCAACAGGAAAAACTACTTTAGAAAGCGAAAGGGAAAACATACAAAGGCACTTATACTGAGGATCCCAGAAAAATTAACCATATCTCCACAGTAAAATAGATAATTCTCTTGTGAAAACAATATTAAATTCCAAAGCACATGAAACCGGATAAGATCAACAGTGAAAATATGTAAATACCAACCTGAGGAACCCATGCTCTTAGACCTTTATCCCACTTATAAGTAGTCCCATCATCATCAGTAAATTGTTCCTCACCCTCTGGTGGTGTTGTAGGCCTATCATACTCATCTACAACCAAGCCACCACCAACATTGCCAGAAAAAGATCCATTTTTCAATATTTCTGCCTCTGCCTCTGCCTCTCTAACCTCTATTTGCCATTTCTCAAATTCATCATCATTATTGGAGAATGCTGAAGACAGATTACTGGTTAAAAATAAACACCATCAAAAAATCCAATTTTTAGAATTTCTTTTAAAAACAAAAGAGAGGAGATCTCCACCTATGATAGACGAGACAGCTTCCTCTTCATTGCCTGGGAGAGATTCATTTCTCATGCCCCCTGGCTCTGTCTCCACAACCACTCCACCGAAATTGGGCAAATTCTCCAGCTTGCCAGCTCTGCCTTCTTCGCCAGAAGAAACTGCATAAATTAAATTGGCAGGGAAACGAGCAATCATTGTGTGAACAGGAAGGGAATATATGCCTATGTAGCAAAATACACTTGTAAAACGGACAGAAAATATTACCTGCTGTGGAATAATCAGCACCATTTTGAGAAAACCCTAAGACCAACTCAGGAACTGAGGACAGTGGCTGCCATTCACTTCTTCCTTCAGTCCATACAAGTGTGCTTTCTGTGAGGTACCCACTCATAAAATGCTCTGTCCAGGCGAAGTAAATAAGCAAAGTAGTTCAATAGCTCATTATACCAATTGAACATGTTACAGATGCAACAATTGTCCTGAAACCGTGCTACTGATTACTGGTAGAACTGGAATTCAAGAAAGGAGAAAAGACTCGTTCAGGAACAGCCAAATTAACGCTAAGATAATGGAGTGCCACAATCCTCTCTTGACGTTGCTCACTTGCTTGCTTAAAAAATAAATTTCCAAGAGCCAAAAATGAACTTGACACAATTTTGCTTGTACTAACTTCTAGATAATTGGCCAAAACCTAATGCAAAACTCACCACGCAACTCAGAAAATGCATATGGGCCAACTTGTTGCTGATGCTCGCCCAGAATATACCAGCCTACTTCAGAAGTTGCAACACGGTTCCCTTCAAAGCTGTTTCCAATGACTACACAATCGGAGAGAACACCTCATTTTAGTTAAATCATAATTCATTCAGAAAAGGTGCTATATCGTATCTGGAGTACAAAAACATATTCTTCTGAGTGACCAAGAAGAACAAAAATCCCTTTACTTTACTGTTAAGATGTGAATACCAAGCCTTTGCAACAAGCCACGGCTACATCCATTTCTTATGGCTACTACAAGGGAAGTTCAAATTACAGAAAGAAGTACCCACATAGGAAAGAGGATAACAAAAAATCTACGAAACTAAAAGCAATCACAGAACAGAAGTTGCCATGAAAACCAGAATAATAAGAATTCAACGGTAAAACCCTAACCCGTGACTAAAACTTAAATGAGAAAACAATAATAAATTTAAAAGCGCTGAGACTAGGGTTTTTCTTGTATGTGCATGTACACATACCAGATTCTTCCTCTTCAAATTCTTGTTGTGGAATCTGGGAGCTCCGATGGTACGACATATTCTCGATAACATCAACAACTACTGTAACAGACACAGACGGAAGTCCAACCGAAGCTGGCGAATATATTTTGATTTTCTTAGAGGAGATGAGAACGGCGACAATAGAATAAACCGGAGAGAACTGGATACTTTGTTTGGCTAAATCATGAGTATTATTCCAACCTGGAATAAGGATATCCCTGTGTCACGAACGTGGAAAGTTTTTTTTTAATTAAATTTAATTCAAAAACAACAAGAATAAAAAGGGAAAATTACGATTAAATCTAACTGATTTTTAAATTTATTGAATTAAGGGTAAAATTGAAATTTAAAGATTTGTCATTGTTATTAAAGACAAAGAAGAAGCACAAACTCGTTCTCGATTTTCTTCATATTTGTCTAACTTTAAATCGAGGTGATACTGGTGGCGTTGGAATAGTTAGACTAAGATGAATCCAATGTCATTGGTCTTGCCGAGATCCAACATCAAAAACTATCAGATCGAAGCTAGAAAGCATTTTGCATCGATCTAGTAATTATTGGCTACGGATCAAGGGACAGTTGAAATGCATTTTGTCACGATCTGGCCATTTTTTGCTACAGATCGAGGAGAGGACGATGGCGTTGGAATCTTTAGGCCAAGACAAATCCAACGTCATTGCTTTGCCATGATCCAACATCGAAAATTATCAAATCGAGGCAAAATAGACAAAACACGTTTTGCCTCGATATGGTCGTTTCTGGAAACGAATTGAGGCGAGACTGGTGGCACTAAATTTTTCTTGGTCGGGCAATTCCAACGCCACTAGCCTCGCTTCAATCTGCCACCAAAATTTGATTACCTAAAAAAAAATTGTTCATTCTACAAAGAAAGAAGTGTTTGCTACAAAGAGAGAAACAACATTGTACAGTTGATGATAAAATTGTTGGCTCATTATCTAAACCTTACTTTAAGTGCTTCCAATGGTAGAAATTAGTTAGGTTTAGCAAATCCGAACTTTTGGGTTCAACACTTGGGACATAGTATTTTAATAGTGAATCCAAGTTTTGGTCTGTCGAACAGAGAAAAGGTGGTTCTACAAGAAAAAAAGAGTTTGATCAATTTTGGAAGTTAGAATGCCATTGTTTAGGGTATTCGAGCCCGTTAGGAATTATTTGTTAGGACCCAAGGGTTTAGCACTTGAGACATAGGATTTTAGTAACGAATTTGTTCTCTGTCCTGTTAGGATTTAACAAAACTAAACATTGAGATTTATCACTTGTGACATAGGATTTTAGTAGTGAATCCGAGTTTTGTGTATGTTAAACAAAGAAAAAAGATTTTCAAGAGAGAAGATATTCCACTGACAAATAAGTGATTCCATATAGAAATATAGATTCTACAGAGAAATAAAGTTTCTACAGAAGAAGAAAAAGACTTTTGAACTAGCAATAGAACAAAAACTGTGATTTCATATTTTTTGGCTTAACTTTTCCGTCCGAGCCCTGATCATCACTTGAGACATACAGTTTTACTAATGAATTCATGCTTTGGGTCTGTCGAATAAAAAAAAGATTCTACTGAGAAATTTACAGATAAATATAGGTTCTATAGAGAAAAAGAGTTCTGCTTAGCAGTAAAACAAAAATTGTGATTTCATATTTCTTGGCGTAACTTTTTCATTCGACCACCAAAATAATCGTCACTGGACACACAAAAAAAGGGGACTACGATAGGAGTGAAGGCCACCTACAGCGGCGAAAACAAAGCTCCACTGTCTGCGCAAAACCACCGCGAAGCTCCAGCAACAGTCAAAAACTTCTTTTCCTCTTTGCGACTATTTTCAATGTCAGAATGATAGGATCAACGCGAAACGCAAGGTGTTGGAATCGTCTGACAAATAAGAATCTAACACAAACGATTTTTCCTTGATCCGATGTCAGAAATGATCGGATCAAGGCTAAACGCATTTTGGACTCTAGATTGTGCTTTGCCTCGATCTGGTCATTTCCAGTGGTGGATTCAGGAGAGACCATCACCTTTCGACTCGTCTCGAAAATATGATTCCAACGACAATGGTCTCGTTTCAATCGAATGACGGGAATGGGAGATATGGTTGTTTACTTTTTTTACCTAGTTGGATGGCAAGAGTATTTTTTGAATATCCATCATTTTGTCCTTATTTCTAAATTTCAAAATAGAATGGATTTATTTCAAAGAATGGGACTCCTCATATTCTTTTATTTAATTTGGCCAATAAAAAGTTACTACATTTTTTTAAAAACACTTAGAAACAGGGAAAAAGTGGCTTGGATGCCTACTACATTACGAAATTTGATTAGGGAAAACAATTTTAGAAAACAAAAATTTATTTGAGGTAAATACGTAGAAATTTCATGAGATAAGAATCCAACTCACAGTCCTCAAAAACTCCACTTTCTTAAAATAAATTATTGAGTATGTATTCAAATTTTGCTGAACATTCCAAAAAAGAATGTATGTGTATTGTAAAATTGAGGGTTTGATACAATATTTGTTCCCCAAAAGATAGATCATGTTCTATTTTTATCATCATCAGTCAAAACGTTACAATCCAAATATGAAAAGTATAAACTTGTCACTTTACATACTAGACAGATTTTGTTCATTTCGGTTAATCAACTTGCCTAGGTGACAGATTGAGCGTTAAATGACCATCTAAACTAGACGACGTGGCAAATGGAGTTGCACGTGTGGTAGATAGTACTAGGTGGCAAAACACATCTTCAACATGTAACACCCCACATTTCTAGTTAATACATATAATGTTTCATCCATAGCTTCCTATGTAGATTTTGTGGATTAATTATATATAAATGTGGGTATGCATTTATAACTTTTATAGGACAACAATATCTTTAATAAATACATAATACGTATTAAGAAGATGGATAGGAAAAGGAATGAGAGGGTGAGATAATTATAATTTAATTAAATAATGATTTCGTTGTTTACAGATACGTTTGGTCATTTAAGTACGAAATAATGGCTGGGGAACTAAGGATAAAAGTGGAACTTCGAGTCAGGGGCATAGGGTTGAGGGTAAATAGGTAAAAGACATATGCTAAGGTTGAAGGGAGGGAAGAAAATAAGAAAGAGGAGGCACTGGTCCAAAAGGAGAAGAGGATTATGAGGAGAAGGCAAAAACCATTTAGGATCGCCATCAAAAGTGAGCAATATCTCACTGTGCCATAGATCATGATTATGTATGGAATGTTATATGTGTGTGCGACTATTGAAGGTTATGATAATGGCAAATCCCAATTGTATGGCAAAGATTCATGAGCTAAGCTATGTGACTATGTATATATGCGTGTTATATGTGTTATATGTGTGGCTGTGAGTCATGAATATTGATATATGATTCTTTGCCATGCGTAAGTTATGTGTCATCCCCTCGATTGCTGTAATTGTTAAAGTTAAACATTGTGTTGTAGGTGTCATATATATATATGTGTGTTATATGTTGTTGGACTTGGGATGTGGGCTAGGTCACCCATGTGGACTAGACTCAACCCAGCACAATTAGAAAGAAGTTGAGAGAGTTTGAGAAAGGTGTGTGTGCTTGCAAAAATAATCAAAAGGTGTTCGAAACTGTGAAGTAATTTTCGGTTCTGGTAATCGATACTACACGTTGAAGCAGAGTAAAACATACAGTGATCCTTGAAGTTTTCCCAAACCAATCAAGAAATGAGTAAGTTATTCTTGATCATTTGAAATCTACATTGGTATTGGAGCCTCATATATGTTTTCATGTTGCTCCTGTTGTTTTTGTGGTTGAAAAAGAATTACGTCTTATGAAATTCCATGAATGAAACAATAAAATCAAACATGAACACCAAACATTGACTAGCCATTCCGAGTGACATACTTTGATTTTCTGGTTGCTTATATGATACGGTTGGAAAGCGCATAGAACAAGCTTTCCAACAAGTATTTTTTTCAGATTTTTTTGATAAATGTATAATTTACTATGATTTTTTGAAGTTGAAGCTCAAAACTGTCTCACAAACACATTATAAGTTGAATTTTCTAGAAAAATCAGAATTTTTAACACAGTTTCACTCTTGATTGGTTTGTGTGTCATTCAAACATCTGATTTGAAGACTCTAAAATCATCGTAAAAAAAAACTAATCTGGATGATTTTAAATACTTGTCGAAAAAACGTTTGCCAGAAATGGCCACCAAGAGGTGGAGCGTGAGACTCACGCACCAGGCGGAGCGCTCACGCGCACCTACAGGTCAATCCGGTCAACAGACCTGGATTTGACCAGGAGCAGGACCACAGATCGGGTTTGACCTACAGGTTGACCCGATTGTTTTAATAAAATAAAAAAACTGGAACATGCGCTTTAACGCGCTTGACCTACTCGCGCCAGTCTGATTAGCCGAAATGTTTTCGGCGCATGTGGGTGAGTGGCAAGTCAGAAAAATTTAAATTTTTCCAGATTTTTACTGTTATTTATAATTTTCTGAAATTTTTTGAATTTCTGGAAATTAAATGTATGCTATAATTAACTAATTAAAAGGTTATTTGTTAAAATAATTGGTTATTTGTGATTGTAGTGGCTACAAGAGAACAAATTATACGTCTATTGGCATATAAGAAGAATGCATCGCAGAAGATTGCTGACTATATAAATTACATGTATTATTGGATTCATAATCTGTGGCATTGTGATGTTCGTGAGTTCTTCATCGGGCAACTGTTATGTCGTTAGTAACAATTTAATATAATCCTATAACTGTACAAATATTATATAATGGACAAGTAAAAGTCGATCCCACAAGGAGTGATACTAATAAATATACAACTTAACACTTGAATATAATTTACAAATAATTGTAGGGGGTGTGTTGAAGTCTTATAACATAGAATAAAAAACATTAGTATTAAAAATAAGAATATTAAGTGATGAGTTTCAATTTCCAAAAATCCTTGCTAGGACTCACTATCCACCATAAAACAATCAAACAATTAATAAGAAATGGTAGATTGAAACTTTCAACAAGTATATGATGACAACATTCACAACAAGGTCATGGTCAAACTCAAGTTGTATGATTCTCTCTTAGGTGCATGTACAGTGTATGGTGTTTACCTCAGTACGTGTATTCTTAATTGAAATCTAGCATGATGTTTGCATCAATTAACAATCAAAAACCCAATAGGAGTAAAGAGAATATGAATGTTACAAGAATCATAATACATGGTGTTTGTACTTAGATATTCAAGAATTGATTTTTCATAATTCGTTTAACCAAATTATATGTTGCAAACAAGAACATATTCAACAAGGTAATTGATCATGTTCTACAACAATTAACTCTAATACATGTTTCAAAGTTAGCTAATCAAATAAACAAAAATATTAGAATTCAAATAACATGGAAAAATCAAAATCATCATTCTTATAAGAAAATTTGCAATCCACACCACACAACTTATATAATTGAAATCATGTTTAAGGCTTCAAAGTTAAGCCCTAACTACAAAAGTTTAATTATACATAATCAAGCAAAATATAAAACATAAGAAATACAAGCTAAGGAATACAACCCTTTTTCTCCTTCTTTGTTCTTCCTCCAAAAGATTTCTTCTTCTTGCTTTGTTTCTTCAATTCTTCAAGTCTTCGAATCTTAGAATTTAGGAATTTTAGAATCCTCCATCATCAAATACCTCATTTCCTTTTATAGACAAAAATATTATGTAAATATCATGATATTTTAAATATAAATAAAATAAAATAAAAATATCACACATATAAATATTATAAAAATAAATATCACACATACAAATATCATGATATTTATTTTGCAAAAAATGGTGATGTCATGGATGACATAGTTTTACTTATAGATCAAGAATTTCACAATTTCTTGGGTTAAATGACAGGAAGCAAAATGTCACTTAAAATAATAAAGTAATGTCCAAAATAATATTTGGAGTTTAATGCACAAATATATCACTTTAAACCTTAATCATTTATAAATGTCTATATGCAATCAATTTTAGAATATATATTCTGGCACTTATCAGCAACAAATTGAAATTGTGCTTGATGCTCTACCGGATGAATGGGAGTCTGTTCGCCAGGCGCTGAAACCAAAGTTGGGCTTCATTGACTTCGATACTCTCGCTGATGAGATACTGCTTGGAGGGAGCATCAGTATACCGCTATGGACATACGCCGAACTGGACGAAGCGCAAAGTGTTTGGAGCTTGCTACTCGTTTTGTTCCATGGTATGAGGTGTATGAGTTTGGTGGACATAGTGATGAGAACACGGATGACGTGATTTCTGATCCTGATTATGTGCCTAGCATGTGATTTATACTTTTTATTTTTTGTATCATATTGTACATATTTCCAGTACATTTGCTTATGTATGTACATATTAGATGTTTTTAATTAAAGACATGTAATTTATTGATTTAATTACATTGATTGAGCATAAATGGGAATATTTTTAAAAGTATGAGGTTTTTAGGTTGTAGATTTATTGACTATATCTCACCTAATAACCAATATATATTTTGCGCTGTTTAAATTAACTAATAATAGTTGGACTATGCTAACAAAAATTAATTGAATGTATGACATTGCTTTCGTTACTATTGCATGTGTTAGATTATTCTTAATTAATTTAGTACATTGTAGCAAAATTTTGTTAGATGAATTGTACAAGAATTCTAATTTTAAGTAATTGTCTCTATATAGTTACAATGGCAACAACAAAGAGCATTGTCGCTGACTTGAACCACAGAGACAAACTGAATGAGAAGAATTACGATGTCTGACATCGTAAGATTTAGTATTTCCTGGAGGATCAAAAAATGTTGGAAACCATTACACAACTAATGGCTGAACCTGAGCAAGGTAATATTGTTCAACATAGGCGAGACATGGAAGCCTATCAAGCCTACAAGTTCAGGGATCATGTTGCTCGCATTCTAATGTTGAGCAGCATGAAAAATGATTTAATGCTGCCATTTGAAAAGCGTCATTCAGTTCAAGCAGTTTGGGATGCTGTCAAAGTTCAATATGGTGGAAACCCCAACAACTCGACTTCATCAGTTGACCCTCAAATTCGATGCTTATAAGAAGTGCCAGAATGACACTATGAGGCAGCATCTTACGATCATGTCTAACATGATCAGTGAATTGAGGGCTGTCGGGCATGACATGACTGATGAATAGCAAGTGCAATCTGTTATTCGCTATTTGCCGAGCAATTAGAAACCCATGCGAGTTAACCTTACTCATAATGAGAACATCAAAACTTTTGATGATGTTGCTCATCATGTTGAGCTTGAGGAAGATCATCTTCTCTCAGAGAATCATGCTAATGAAGCTTTCATGACCGAGTCCAAATCGCGAGGAGCAAAAGGCTATGGACGCAAAATTGGAAAGGTAAGGGTTTCCAAAAAGCCAAAATATGAGATGGAGCAAGTTCTAGTGGACAAAAGCTCAAGCGTGGGAAATACGGCGGCATGAAAAGCAAAAACAAGAATTGTTTTAACTGTGGCAAATCTGGCCACTTTGCTCATGATTACACTGAGCCAAAGGTATTGTTTACACCTATTCGTCCTCCTAACTTATATGTTAGAAGTTGCTTAATGCTAGCTGAGACTATTCCTTTTTGGACTATAGACTCAACAGCAACCAACCACATAGCAAGGGATCGAACAACATATGTGAAATTTCATCGAATTCCTAAAGGTAGTAGGAGTATATATATGGGGAATAATGCTTCCGCTGACGTGCTAGGGATCGATACCTGTAAACTAGAGTTACGGGGTGGTCACATGTTTTATCTTCATGATGTGCTCTATGCTCCAGAAGTTCGACGAAATCTTGTTTCTGTTCTTGTTCTACTAGAATTAAGTCTCAAACTTATATTTGATAAAGGTTTTGTGAAATTATTTCTAGATAACGTTTATTACGATTTTGGCTATGTGTTGGATGGTTTTATGGTGTTAAACACCACTAATATTATAATAAATGACAATTCGTCTATCTATGTTGTTGAAAATTCCAATTCTATCACCAATACTGATAGTGTATTATGGCATGCTAGATTAGGACACATTAGGCAAGACCGATTAAATAGATTGGCTCGAGCAAGTCTTTTAGGATCACTCGCCAAAGTATATCTGCCCACTTGTGAGCATTGCCTTGCTAGAAAATCAACTAGATTACCATTTGGCAAAGCCAAAAGAGCCACTTATACATTAGAGCTTATTCATTCCGACATCTATGGTCCAATGAATGTGAGTGCAAGGCATGATGTTTTCTATTTTATCACTTTTATAGATGACTACACTCGTTTTGGTCATGTTTACTTGATCTCCCATAAATATGAGGCATTGGATTGCTTCATATGTTATTGTAACTTGGTCGAGAATCAATTGAACACAAGCATTAAAGCTTTAAGGACCGATCGAGGTGGTGAATATCTATCTGACCAATTTAAAAGCTTTCGTGATGGAAAAATGTATAGCTAGACAGGTTACTATTCCTTATACACCGCAACAAAATGGTGTCGCAAAAAAAAGGAATAGAACCTTGTTAGACATGGTAATATCAATTATGGCGCAAGCTAATTTACCTATCTCCTTTTGGAGATATGCGCTATTGACTGCAGCCTACATTATTAACCAAGTGCCTTCAAAATCCGTTCCTTCTACCCTATATGAATTATGGAAAGGCGAAAAACCTCATTTGAGTAATTTGCATCCTTGTGGGAAATTTGGTCCTAAGGAAAATAAATGTATATTTACTAAATACTCTGCTTTTTCTAAAGGATATGTGTTTATTGGTGAAGAAGCTGATGAGACGATCACAGAAATTGAGTCACAAGATGTTTTTTTCTTAGAGAAGGAGTTTCCAAAATGAGGTGATGTCACTAAGGACTTCCATTTTTATGAAATGGAAGAACCTAACACTAGCACACAACATCTAATAGTTGAAGATAAGGAAGAACTTCCCAACCCTCCTGAAGCTAGTAAAAGTGAGAAAATGTCTAATCCTACTCCTATGGAGCAAGATCATAAGGAATCTCAACCTCGTTGAAGTGTTCGTGAACGTATCCCACGTTGTCGATTTGAGATTGAGGGGGAAGCATTCATAATCGCTTCACAAGATGATGAAGAGCCTAAAACAATTAAAGAGACTTTGTTTAGTCCTAAAGCTAAGGAATGGAATAAAGTTATGGAAGAAAAAATGGAGTCAACGAAAACTAATCAAGTTTGGGACTTGGTTGATCTACCGCCAGGGCGAAAATCCATTGGAAACAAATGGATTCTTAAAATTAAATGTAAGGCGGATGGGTCCATAGAAAGATACAAGGCTCGACTAGCAACAAAAGGCTACACACAAAAAGAGAGAATTGACTATGAAGATACATTTTTACCTATTGTGAAAATGACTTCCGTTCACTTTGTTCTAGCTATAGTTGCACATATGGACTTAGAATTATACCAAATGGACGTAAAAGCTGTTTTTCTCAATGAAGATATGAGTGAGGCTAGCTACGTACTTGGTGTGAAGATCATAAGAGATCAGCTAACACGCTTTTGGGTTTATCTCAAGAGACTTACATTAAAAATATATTAAAGCGCTATCACATGCAAGATAGCAAGCCGATAGATATCCCTGTTGAGAAAAGTTTGAGCCTGAGCATTTATATGTGTCCCAAGACTCTATAAGAGAAAGAAAAAAAATTCCAGAGTACCTTATGCCAGTGTTGTCGATAGTTTGATGTATGCAATGATGTGCACACGTCCCAACATATGCTATATTGTTGGTTTGGTTAGCAGATTTCAATCGAACCCAGGTCAAAAGCACTGGATGGCAATTAAAAAGAATTTTGCAGTATCTGAAAGAAACTTCATACTACATGCTATGTTATCAAGGGAAGAAGGATTTGCACCTGATTGGTTACTCTGATATTGATTGGGGACGAGACGCAAATCAGAGCAAATCAACCTCAGGATATGCTTTCTTGTTAAATGATAGCGCTATATTATGAAGTAGCAAAAAGTAATCCCGTGTAGCCTTATCCACAATGGAGGCTGAATACATAGCTTGTTTCGCAGCAATGCAAGATGCAGTTTGGTTAAGTAGTTTCTTGCAGCATTTATAAGTTGTCAAATCGGCATCAGAACCCATGACAATTTCCTGCGATAACACTACTGTATTGGCTGTTGCCAAGGATCCCAAATATCATGGAAAGACCAAGCATATCAAGAAAAGATATCACTATATTAGAGATGCAATTACTGACAAGGATGTGGTTCTAAAATACATTTCTACTAATAGCATGGTGGCTGACCCACTTACCAAGCCAATAGCTAGGGATATTTTTATTAGACATGTAAAATCCCTAGGCTTGAGTAGAATGTAATATGCAATTAGGATGCTTATAGTTTGTTGAATATTTGAATTGTTATATATTATTCAATATTTACAGTATATACTATAAGAGTCGAGTTGTATAGTTCAATAAAGTATGTCGATAGACTAAGATTGGTTCACTCACACGAGAAATCGCCTCTAGCACTTGTAAAACGAGTGGAGATGAGACTATTTGAATTTTAGCACTCAATTTGTGACTTGAGTGCAGTGGGATCAAGTTTAATTCAAAACCATTCATTCAAAGCAATTAATTTGGAGTCGCTTTGATTAGAATCAAGATGAGGTTTTAAAATAAGAGAGCTGACATGAATGTATCCCCGCCATTCATGTGTCTATATAATGGAGAGTAATGACATACACTCTTTATCTTAGGATAAGAAAAGGGAAGCTCCACCATAGCATGTAATTCATAGTGCATGTGCTAGTCGATCTATCGAAAGTGAAAGAATGGATCCCTGCTTCAAAATGACCCCTCTACTTTCATGAATGGACCACTTAAGCCCCTCTACTTTGAAACAGACCAAACAAACCCTTCTACTTATCAAAAGAGGTTACGTTAGCCCCTCAATGTATTTTCCATCCAAAAATACTGACTTGGCTGTTAAGTGGTGAAGTAGATTTTATTTTCTCAAAAAAAAATGACGTGGAAAAAAAATACATGCCAATCAAAGGAGGACACGTGTCTGGAAGAAATCGAAACTACAATCCAAGCGTAGTAATTCGTTCCATTTAACTGATTTGAAGAGGTCATTGAAGCCCTTGTACTTCGGTATGAAGGCCAAATAAGCCATTGTACTTCAATGAAATGGCTCAAACGAGCCCTTGTCACAAAATCTGATTGTCATGCTTCCTGGACAGAATTAAAACATCATCCCAAACAACATAAATCAAGGTCCAAAAAATATGACACCACTACAAAAAATGCATAAATCAGTCTACATCCATAAGAACACAAATTAAGGTCCCCGAGTGACTACCTCATTACAAACCATCATCAATAAACATCCATAAAATCCAAGATAAATCAAGGTCTCTAATCACTCTATCATTACAAACCATCATCAATAAACATCCATAAAATCCAACATAATAACAGCAAACATGATGAACATAATGCAGTACTATGGTTTAGGATGGCCCTTGTCTTTGGATCCTGTATTTGATTTTTTACTTCCACGATCAATGACCCTTGAGATGGAAGTTCCAGGCTACAAAAAAAATACCATAATCACATTATTTCAAGCAATAATCAATGGAGAAAAAACAAATTATGATAAACCTACATTTAGAATTGAACGTCAAGTTTCAGGATTGATGTAGATGCCAATGCCAGTTAGCAAATTCTTCTTTCTTGGTTTGGTCTTTGGCCGATTTTCTTTGTGGAAAGAACTGACATACTGTTGAGCCACTAGTTCTTACTGGAGCATTGTTTGTAGTGGTGTCATATTTTTTAGACCTTGATTTATGTTGTTTGGGATGAGATTTTAATTTTGTCCAGCGAGCATGATGATTAGATTTTGTGACAGGGGCTCGTTTGAGCCATTTCATTGAAGTACAAGGGCTTATTTGGCCTTCATACTGAAGTACAAGGGCTTCAATGACCTCTTCAGATCAGTTAAATGGAACAAAATACTATTGTTGGATTGTAGTTTCTATTGCTTTCGGACACGTGTCCTCCTTTGATTGGCATTTTTTTCCCACGTCATTAATTCTCTTTTGAGAAAATAAAATCCACGTCACCACTTAACAGCCAAGTCAGTATTTTTGGATGGAAAATACATTGAGGGGTTAACGTGACCTCTTTTGATAAGTAAAAGGGCTTGTTTGGTCTGTTTCAATGTAGAGAGGCTTAAGTGGTTCATGCATGAAAGTAGAGGGGTCATTTTGAAACTTGTCCCTAAATTATATCCCACAACAACTTTGTATTTAAGATCAACTCACGTATAAGTAAGTTAACTGATTGAAATGGGTAAAATTTGCCCGATTGTACATACTGACACAAATTTACGCTTGACATATTTGAATCAAAGCGTTTTGATTGCCAGCGACTAAAATGGAATGTGACCAATTTTTTGGTAATCAAATATTGTTTTAACTTTTTACCTTGAGAAGAGAGTCTCACCATTCACCTACAAAGTGGATAATTTCACATGCAAGTAAATAAATCATAACCGTGCATTCAAAAGCAAGTATAGCCGTTGCCATCATTCCTCTGCAACGGCCACGGGCATAATTTCACATGCCCGACTGTAAATATGACTGGTTATCCCTCTCCCTTGTATAATAATTCTCCACTCCGGCATCACTTGTTGTCAAGCCTAGGAAAGCCCACATGAATATCCCCCTCTCTCTCTCAATCCAATTTTCACATGCCCAGATAAAAAGAATCCCCAAATTGGACCAACAAGAGAAGAAATTAAGTTATTTCCCGATAGAGGTGGTTTGTCTCTAATAAATTACCCAAAAACTGCCGAACACACAAGGTGTTCCTTTACTGCACCTACATTCTATTGGGTGCAGCCTTCATTTGCATCTTCTTGACCCTCTCTTCGATTGGTACCGTCAATCATTGGCGGCTTCTTTATTCTCCTCCACATCACCACCATCGCAGGGGCTGTCTCTGGCTGTATCGCAGCATCCTCAGGGACGGGCAGATGGTATGCAGCTCACATGGTAGCTACTGTGCTGACAGCGATATTCCTAGGGTCAGTGTCGGAGCTTATCTTCACCAGGAGTGGAGATTTCCTTGGGGATTTGAAGTTCTACGTGAGGGAGGAGGACGAGATGGTGATTTTGAGACTGTCTGGTGTCTTGTGTGTTGTGTAATATTTTGCCTGAAGCACTATGCTTATGTTGAAGGTGATGTTAGTGGTGTGAAGAGGAGTGCCAGAGTGCAGCAAGATGAGGATTTGAAGGACTGGCCATGGCCTTTCCAAGTCTAATTACTCTCTGCTATAGCTATGTATTAGTACTGTTTCATTTCCACGTTAAATTTATTTGCTTGGGGCTCTGTGTGATTTATTGATCTTCTCATGTGGGGATGGTGAATTTTTATAGTAATTCGAACATGCCATTTACAGTAAATATCTTTGTCATATCAGACTTGTTCTTCTATCTTACTCTGTATTCTCCAACGCCAATCATTTCGGCCACATCTTCCTAATCACACATCTGCATTTGAAACACGAGACACTGAACAGCTTAAGGGAGGAATTTGAAACAAATTTCAGCTAAGGCACCGACAAGAGATGGTTGTAGACCTACAATTTCTCATGGAATGAACTAGAGAGAACGAGTTTAAAACAAATTTATTGACAAAAAAAAAGCAATACAATCAACATAGCTGTTTCTAGTTTCTGAGGCTTAAAAAGAGAGAGACAATAAAAACATAGGCATGCAGCTTAATTACTATGAAATAGTCCTTGCTTTTATTTTATCCTCAGTTGATCTGGCCGTGACCAGTTTTGAGAAAACATATATATCTACAACTCACTCTCGAACCAGAAGGCACGCCACGGAGGAATTGAATCATAGACCAGTTCGGTTGGTCTATGATATAAAAGACAGGCAGCAGCATACTTTGAATTGCTAAACATTTAACTCTCTACCGAAAAGCCAGCTGAAAGGCACAATGGAGGCCTGCTTTGCTCTTCCCTGAGCTCTCTCCTCCAGCCTTCTAATCCTTGGGGTCAATCCACACACAAAATCTTGAGCTTTACGTCCCTCCCCAGAAAGACCTGTCAGCTTCTCTATGTTCCATCTTCCAACCAGAAATTCCAAAATATCAGCATAGTCCTTTGCAGTGTAGACCCCAACCCGCTGGGCAATGGCTGAAAAATGTTCAAAAAGCTTATCATCCCGGCCATCATACATCAAGTGAGCTGGCATAGATATTTTTTTCCTCATCATGTCAGCTAAAGCCAACACAGTACAATCAGGATCAATCTCAAAGAGTTTCTCTACAATCTTGGTGTAGGCAGTTTCATGGCGTTTCTCGTCCGCAGCAATGGTGCCACATATCTGTGCAAGCTTTACATCCCCATGTTCCTTAGCTAGCCTGGCTGTGTTCCCGTGTGAGATGAAGGTTGCCCTCTCTTGGAATGAAGTATATATGAAACCAAGGAAGGGATTGTTTTCCGTCTTAGGATCCTGAAGAACCACACAGATAGAATAATAAGATAGACTAAATTGAAATGATGCAATCTTATCAAAAAACAGAATTTACATGTATTTATCATACCATATAGAAGTTCTACCATGTACCCAATACAACTTTGACGATAAAAGGGCAGCAGCTGGGAAAAGACTCGATGCTAGGAATGTGAACAAACAAAAATGTCTTGAGATAAAGGCAACTCTGGTGTTATTGTTAACAACAGGTTCTCAGTGTGCCCTGCTTCTTTTAGGACACGACAAGATTTTGAACAATTTAAGTGCAATTAACATTTTCAGAGGTAGTGTTCGAGACAGGTCATCATGGTTCAAGTTGGACTATGTAATTACTAAAGGCGCTTATATTTAGAAGCGCTCTTCTCGTATGAAACTGATTTTGCCAGTCTCACTTTTAAAGAAATTAACTAACTGGATAACTCTAAAAATGAGAAAAGTAAATTAACAGGGTAAAAGGGCAAAAGATCTCACCATTCCTGACCCTATAAGATACTGAATTGTCTTCTCGATTTGCTTCATGTCCACCCGTCCAGAAAGATAAAGATACTTGTTGAGAAGGTCACCATGTCTATTCTCTTCAGCAGTCCATGCCCTTGTCCAGATAGCCCAAGAAGTAGGGCTTGCACCAGTCTCGTCTCGAACTCCATCTAGAGTGTTGAGCATTGTTTGATAAGTTGGAAGGGCTTCTTCTGTGATCATATCTCCCACCAAGACAACAAAGTATTCATCAGGGAGTCCGTTTGCTCTTTCCCTCAACTCCTTCACTTGCTCAAAAAATCCATCCGATTCCGGTTCAGGCAGAAAATCTTGAGGTTGCCAACATTTCTCAACAGGCTTCAGGTGCACCAAGATGTTATTCTCAGCCCAATCATCCAAGGATTTGAAGATCTCTACCTTCTCTGGTGGCATGGAATGAGACACTTGAACATGTACCTCCCGGGGAGGCAAATAAGGCTTTTTCAAAGTGTCAACCTCTCTGTAACCAATAAAGGAAATTAAGTAAATAATAAGCAATTGAAATCGAAGATGCAACTGAAAATATGCAGATTCTGAAGCATACGGATTTAGATAAAGAAAATCTCCTCCTGGATCATGATGGATACGCCTATACATTCTGCTCATACCAGACACCATGTTCAAGAGCAGAACATAAATTACAGTATACCATCAGATTAGGGAAGTGGTAGCAGTGGGGGGAAAATATGTTGAGAAACATGACATATTCCCAGAGAAAGTTCTAGCAATATTTCCACATGGGGTGGGGGAAGACGAGGGAAGGGGAGATGAATAGTGAGCTAATACAAACCACAAACCATATTCACTTAGCAAAATGCAAATTGACAATATACTATTCTTTGACCTTCACAAAAGTTTCTCTGAGTGGTTTCAATAAGAGGGGAATTTACCTGCATTTTTTAGGTCACCTGAACAATTATCCCTTGATCACCTCAGTTAAAAATTATTTATTTAACGCACCAAAAGAGAGTGAGGGAGTTTTTAACTTATAAGATGACAAGGAAAACGGCGAAAACAAGAAGAAACACAACCAAACTAGGCCAACCACCGACATAGGAAAACAGAGGTCAAAGATTCAGCTACCAAATTCCTAGATAATAACCAAGCTCATCAAAACCAGATTCAGACAAATGCTGGAATATAGACAAAGTCCAAAAAATATAAAATAAAACTTGTATTCATGACATAGAACAATCTTGGCAAATGGTAATGTCACATTGCAAAGAAGAACAAATAAACAAAGTTGCAGGAGTGAATGAAAAAACCCGCCTCACTGCAGAAGCCCTGTAAACGGTGTTTTGTTTACTAATGTAATTCAATCTTAATGGTATCTGGTAGGAGTTCTTTGAAGGAAACAAGGGATTCTTTTGAAGATGTAGAAACCATTATGTCTTTTTCATAGGAAAGGAAGACAGCAAACATCCACATTTTATCATCCGCCTTCTTTCGTCCTCTTTACTTTTTCTTCCAGAATAGCCATCAAAGATAGAATTACATAGACCACATCATAAACAGGCAAAAACATATGATCTCAATCATATCAAACCAAGTCTTAGTCCTGGAAGAAAAAAGAAGGAAAAGATACAACAAATTTACACCAAAATGGAAGAAAATAAGGGCATAAAATTAGGGAAAATAAAATAAAAATGAGAACAGGGAACCTGCAGCACCTAGTTTTAAGAGAATAAGTTAACTAAGATAATCTGATTCTGACCTAACCCTACCAGTTAGAAGACCATAATTTATTCATGAATGGATGGAAACAAAAAAAACCTCCATAAGCAATATCATATTAGGTATTGTAGAATGATCATATCAAAAAATTTAGAACTTTGATTTTAAATTTTCCAAAGATTAAGGCAGATAAGTGCATCATACATTTCCAGCAGAAGAGAACAAACCCAATGAATAGAGCCAACAGCCACGTTCAAACACCAGAAACAGAAACCCAAATCAATACAATCAAGAAGGAATAGTATTTTCAAATAGAAACAAACAATGATTCACGCAAATAAAATTTATGCATAAAGAATTAAAGAGAAAAAACTTGCGATTAGTCTCAATAAAATTGGACGACAGATATGGAAATACAGAAAGAAAAAAAAAAGGCATTTCACAGGAGAAAAATATATAATACAAAAAAGTAGAGAAGCTGAAACAATCAACAGTCGAGGTCTTTGAGCATGAGGAAGGAAAGGAGATTGGGAGAGTCAACTAATTGATGATACAAAAGAAATGAGAAGAAGCAATGGAAGGAAAGACTCACTTTCTGTTTGTGGGGGTGGATTGCAGAGTGGAGGCCATGACGAGTCTGCTAGGAGATCTGAGAAGGGAGGATGACGGTAAAGACGGGAAGGTTAGTGGATTCAAGTTCAATGCCATTTCCGTGTCTCCTTGTTTCCCTTTATTTTATGTTATTTTTCTCACACAAGCACACGCACAGAGAAGGAGAAAAATGAGAGAGTATGTCTCTCTTTGGTATAAGCAGAGGCAAGAGATACGAGAGAAGGCGAAGACAAAAATGGAGGCGAGGAAGAGCGAGATGGCGGAGTCTACATATAAAAGACGGTGGTTCAAAAAAAGCCATTCATTTGTAGCCTTATTTACGTATTTGCCAATCTCATAAGGTTTTTTTTTTTTTTTCTTTCCTATTTGAGGATACTATTGCTTATTTTTATTTTTTCTTGTGTCGTGAGAAACTTGAATCCATGATAATGCATGAAGACGGTTTACTCAAAACAAACATGTATCCATATCGAATGTTTTGTTTGTGTTTGAGTAGACAAAACAAATAACGAGTAAAGTGGTGGATCCGGAAACAAGGAAAACGGGGGCAGGCAAATGGATTAAGGAAGGAAACTGGGGGTGGGGGTGCATTGCCTTGTTTTTCTCGTCCGCTGGGGGTGGGACCCATAACAAAGGGGACGAAGATGATCATACAGTTGCATCTCTCTCTCTGTCCTTTTCTCCCTTTTACTAATTTAATTGTTCAAATTTATTATTATTGTCTTTTTGTACGTGTACGTATACGTATACGTGTGTAGTACATTAGGTGGCATGGATTGAAGATGAAACACTCAAACCTACAAGCGTTTTAGGATGACAGGATACCCTGGATACTGGATAGGATGGCCTGTCCCATCTGCTGGTCTGGTCTGGTCTTCATCTTCAAGAATTGCACTTGTATGTTAAACGGCACAGTTTAGTTACAAGTATGTTTGAAATACTTTGCGTAAACGTAATTAATGACATCTTAACCCAAAAGGCAAAAGGAAGAAGAAGATGAGTTTAACGTATGAAAGAAATCGTTGTTTGAGCAACCAGAGCAAAGACCACACCACCAAGAAATACAAACAAGAACAAAGACTGAATTGCTTTCTACACATGAAGGCTCCAGCAGTAGGATGGGATTCTGTGTATTTATTGCGCCGACTATTCTTCCTACCGTCGGTGAGCGAGTTTGGCTGGCACTGAGTTAATTAAGTGCCCAAAAAAGTAGATAACTCAAATTTAATAAGCATTGACAAATGACACCACTTCATCTTCATACTCTCACTCGAAAAATTCTACTCTATAGAATTTGTACAATACCAACACTCCCGTCCGATGTTCAAACATTTCGCACAATTTATATGACATTTCATTTTACATGCAACTCATGCGAAAAAGGCAACTGTTAACAACAAAAACGAGTTAAGGATTATTATTATTATTGCAGGGGCAAATCTCCTCTTCTCGAACAGCTTTATGAGATGGTTGTGGGCAGGTTTCATGGACGCTATTACTTTTATCAGCAGGAGGCATGCACCTTTTTGAGAAAAATGTAGCTATACTTCTTTTACTTTTCCCTCCACTCTTCTCTGCAAATTCAAAATATTACAAAAAAAGACTCACATCAAATTTACTACTACAATGGATTTTATAACTTTATGACGTGGGAGGAATGCAAACATTCGTATACATTACCTGGTGAAATTGACTTGCCATACTTGTCCATCATTTCTTTCTTCACCTGCATAAACCACGTGGTTTTACAAACCAAAACTAGATTAATATCCATAATCGGAGCATATATGCTTTCAGCGATAATGAAATAACATTTCATTTCAACCAACAACTATTTTTTGGAGCTATCCAATTTTCATCGCCAGAAATACATGCACAAAACCCTAATTCATACACTTGTATATGTATCGTTACTAGCAACATGGATTTCCGCTGCAAGTGCTTCTGAAAAATGCCCATGAGCACACATGGACTATCAGCCTCGTCAAGGAAGCAATTATAACTCAAAAATAAATAACAAACCTGCCAGCGGTTATCAGTGAATTCTGATATTTCGCGCACTTTATTTCTTAATTGAGCCTTTGAGACAGTAGGGAACTTCTGTTGTAACGATTCTACAATTTTATTGATACTCTGTGACCATGCATGAATAGCAGACACCTGAACATCAGCAAGATGAATGTTAGTAACAAAGCACAACATACTCGCACCAGAAAACAAGGGAAATTCAGAACATCTAGTGCTATTCATCAACTCCGGGGATTTTGTAATAACCCCAAACATCCAAAGAATCGATGAAGCATTAGTTTCACTCTCTCAGGTGACCAAAACTATCCAAGAATGCCCACTGATTCAACCCTATATTCAGATACGCGACTCACAAACATAGGCATATCTGAGTCTGGTAGAGCATCCGTAGTGGAAACTAGAACTGCACCGTCCTTTCCATTTGATGCGGAAGCATCTTGCTCCTCAGCTTGAATGTTGTCCAATGATATCTGTACAGGTGGGCCAGTAGGGAATGGACGCACAGTCAAAGCTTGTAAACAAGTCCGCTCGAACTTAGAAGTACCACTTAGATCTTCAGTAGCTAACAATGGCGCCTTCTCATGCATCAAATTTAATATAAAAAGGGGCAGACTTTTCCGAAGTGCATGCTCAGTTAAATTGTTTAGATGCTTCTGCTGTTGAAGCAATGCACAAAAATCCAGTGTCTTCGAATCTTCCATAGGAGTAGGCAAACTCCAGGGTTCCTTGACTGAAGACTCGGTCTTCATTTTGTCAACTTGTACGCCCTGCAGTATCACGAGCAAGCAGGTCAAGTATCTCCAATAGCTTGTCAAATGGTAGAAACAGATACAGAGGCTGTGGTTCTTTCATTTCATAAGGCTTGCCTGAATGAATGATGCATTTGACATCTCCAAAATGCAGAAATACATGTCAGGCATAAAAGCAGTTGCAAATTATTGGGGCCCATAAATCAATGAACCAAAATGAAGTGAATGACAAGGTATGTGAGATAGAGCGAGAGAGTACTGCAATGTATCATATCCAACTAAAGAACGAAGCACAGATACATAAACTTGGGCTTCACAAAAAGTACGAGAATCTCATTTCCATACCTCATTTTCTGAGAGATAGCCATCAGGCACAAAAAAACCATCTTCACTTTCATCTTCATCATCAGCTTTTGGTAGTCCTTCCTCTAAGCTGTCTTCGTCATCTTTATCACAATCAGAGAGGCTTTCACCTGGTTCCTCCTGCAAAAACGGTAGCTGCTTTAGGATATCACAGTAAGAATGTCAGTCTTAGTTAGAATCCTATAACTCAAATGATACCTCTTCCCATTCCTCATCACTATCAACATCATAATCCATGTCTGGTTCCTTCCTTAAAGGGTGGCGTGGTCCAACAAAACAACTGAGAAAAAGTCATACATAAGTCATCGATCAGGCAGTCCAAGCCATGCATACCTGCCTCTAGGCAGCGCTCTAAAGGCAAGGATTGACTATAATAAGGACAAAAAGAAGAGGAACAAATAACTAAGACACGCTAACCCAAAATTCTTCCTGCCAAAGAAATTAAGGATATAATTGGAAAAATGTAGAAGAGAAAGTTGACAAAAGAAGATTTTGCTTAAACGGAGTGTACTGATTC
This sequence comes from Euonymus europaeus, assembly GCA_963580455.1. Classification (NCBI taxonomy): domain Eukaryota; kingdom Viridiplantae; phylum Streptophyta; class Magnoliopsida; order Celastrales; family Celastraceae; genus Euonymus; species Euonymus europaeus. The sequence goes on from OY756965.1 coordinate 209,868, forward strand.
TTTAACACAATTACCCAGGTCCCAGAGTGAACAAGAAAATACGCGAGAAAAATGGGATTCTACATGGGTTCTTTTGCTAGACAACTCACCTTTTGTGCGGCCAAACACCATAAAATGCTGGTCTACAGCTTTTGTCAAACTGCAATAATTTCTTCCTCTTATTGTACTTTCTAACATCAGGAGAAGAAGTTATATCAGTAAGGCATGATCCATCATCAAGGGTCTGCTCTCCCCATCCATTTTCAAGCTTCCCCAAGCTCATGCCATAGTCACAAGATAGTCTATTAGTAGTTAGCTTCAGTTCATATAATTTGGTCCTTGGCTTCCGCCTCATGCCCCAGTGTTGTTTATTGTTTGATCGAATGGAATGACCTAAAAGGCGCCAAGAAGATGCATGAAACCTGTAAAGCGGAAGAATTTTAGCCCACCAAACTGGCTTTTTCTTTATTTTCTTCATGGAGGTAAGTAACCTAAAGAGTTGAGGGCAAGAAAACCTACTTTCGGATATCATCAGTGCTAATCTTATTAGTTGAAGAAAGAGTCTGGTCCATAGCCTTGCAAATACTTTCACAGTCTTTGCTCAATGAATCAGGCAAATTAGCTTTGATTGAAGGGTGGTCGTTTTGATCTTGCAAAGTAGTTTTGCATCTTTTAAGAAAGCTTTCCATCATTGAAGCTTGCTTTTGAATGGCAAGTTTCTTTCTTAGTTCAGCTTCTTCCTTCTCATGACGTCGTTGACTTTTTTCAGCATCCTCCTGTTTCCGTAGCTGTTTTTTTGTTTCAGACGCATCTTTTTCTTGATTTATCACATCATTTTCAGCCTCATGCAACTGCTTCAGCTTCTTCTCCTGAAACAAGTTCAAAGATCCATATAAATTTGACATTGAAGAAGACTATCACATTTTCAGACACTAACTTAGCAGTGAATATAGCCCCGATAAATCAATAAGATTACGACTCATCCATACATATCTCAAACACAGAGCACGATTCATCATGTAGAATACTAACCTGCATCTCCTTCCCAGACAGATTAAAAGGTTTCTTTTTTTCAGTTTTTCTATCATCTAATTAGGCACAACTTCAGATAAAAAGGTTATAAGTGTTACACTTACACCCTGCAATTTCTCCTTCCTCAGTTCATGCTCCACCCTCTTTTTCTCCTCTCGTGTAACTTTTTCCAGCCGCTTTACTTGTAACTTCTTTTCTTGCTTTACTTCCTTCTCAGAACTACAGCAGCAAATGACCAAAATTCAGATAGTTCATAAAACTTACAGCAAAGAAGAGTAAAGCTATACCACTAACATACATTTCTGCACCACTCTTTTGTAACTTGCCATCCACCAGTGAACGAATCTGTGCCTCACCTAACACTTTCACAAGCTTTTCCATTGCATTCATCAAACATTTTTCATAAGTTTGATCACTCTCTGACTTTTGCAATGCAGTTATCATCCCTGGAATGTTCCAAAAAAAATAGTAACCCAATTAAAAAGAAGAAATAACAAGAAATCATATATATCGATTGATGAAACACTCCTGGAATTGCACATGCTGCAATAACTCTTGACTAAAACTACCACATATTTCTCATAGTCGAACAAAGTCACCAAACCACTGTCCACAGAGAGAAAAACAATGCCCAAAACATATGAAACACTCTTAGGGAGACAAGCAGGCGCTATAGTTAATTTGTATTAGTTTTCACCCATTTTAAGTACGTAGACGATTCCAATATGTCAGAAAATCATTTGAAATATCACATCACCTAGTGCACAATGCCCCCATTGTAGCGCCAGGGACCAAGAAGAGCAGGCAGTACACAACCCTACCCCCACAGTGTGCAGAGGCTGTTTCCCTTGTTAGAACTGGCGAACTCTAGCTTATGTTTCAATGAATAAACTCAACCACAACAACAAGGCTCATTCACAAGAAAATTGAATCACTGGCAAGCCTTTATTCTTAACAATCAATTAATAGAGCAAAAATTAATTAATACTAGATTTATGTTCCATAACCCTATTATAGGAACACAGTAGAAGGTTATCACTAAGCCAACTGATATGGTTATCATGAGAGAGAGATTCAGTGGCCCAAATAACTTATATTTAATGACGGCACCAAAATGAGGAAAAATTAATTAATACTAGATTTATGTTCCATAACCCTATTATAGGAACACAGTAGAAGGTTATCATTAAGCCAACTGATATGGTTATCATGAGAGAGAGATTCAGTGGCCCAAATAACTTATATTTAATGACGGCACCAAAATGAGGCATTGACTTTCAATGAATTCTTTCAATTAGACAACACATGAGAAAATATCAAATGCAGACGAGCCGGTAAGATGCATGACACAGCCCGAGTATAAAATCAACCTTTTGCAGTATGTAAGCTTCCTAACAATTTTGTCACTAAATAAACATGATTGAAACTGAAATTACACCTAGAAGTAAGAAAATTTTACTTAAAAGAACAAATGACAATTATCAGTCTCACACTAAATATGGCTTGAATTAAAAGTAATGAGCAACAAATATCCAGTAGAACAATTTAGAAGAAAAACAAGTACAGACCAGAAACAGCATTAATCCTCTCACAGATCCTTTTCCGACAAGTACGCCGAATTCTCAGTGCAGCACGTACAAATGTAGGCATCAACTTTACATCCCTTGTCTAAAAATTAGTAAAGAATCAATGAGTAAATTGAAAAAAATTAAAAGTAAATTGATTGGTTTACCATAAATATCACACTATCACAGTAAATATAAAGGAGTCGAATAAAAAATATCAAGGATGAATATCTATCTAACAAATGAACAATGCTTATCCGAATTTAGAAATGATCAAAAACAGCAAAAATAAAATTTAATGACGGATGTGATAAAGGATATAAAAAACAAACAACTCACTTGAGAACAATGAATATTAAACGCGTGCAACATATAAAACTTGAAATTAACATACCCAGACTACGACGACAATTGGCAATCAAATTTAATCCAATAGACAACTTTTGTCTTCAAAAGAGACATGAAATAACATCTTCTTCCAACAATATCAAACGAATAAACAAAGCAAAAAAAATACAAAACATAACCACCTTGAGTCTGGCAATCTAAATGCAGTGCAACATACACATGAAAAACAAACACAAGCTGACAAAGAAAATGTGTAATGCATTTCAACTACAAAATCTTTAGGTAAAGATGTCAGTCCAGGACCAAATCAGCAAACAATATCAGCTAAGACAATCTAATGTAAAATTCACCCAACTATATCAGTTAAACACCTCCCGACATCAGAATAATCATGCTGAAGACAATCACCAAGAAAGCAAAACAAAAGAATCTATCAGAAATCATTCTAGAAGCGACTCATTATAACAATCCAAGAGAGAATATTAACTGTGTAATTAATGCAAAAAAAAAAAGGCGCAATTAGAGATGCCCAATAAACACAAACAGCAATGTGAAAGCACTGATTATGCAACAACTGAAGGACGGGTACAAACACAACCCTTAATGAAACTCGGAAAAAATAACGAAATTAATTAAACCCATGTATGAACTACCTCCCAACACCAGAGGCACGCCTCCGTCTCGTCTTCTAGAATGTCGGCGTCAGCTTTGGGCACTCCGTAAGCCAATCTCTGCCCTACATAAAGCACCGCAGTCTTAACCTTAGCAATGGTCACACTCTCATCCCCCAACCTCTCCTTTACCTTCCCAAAGATCTCCTCCGTCAATCTGGAGTAGGGATCACACCTATCCTGCAACAGCACCGCAACCATGGCGTTGAGCGAGCCACCGTCCCCCAATTCCAACTCCAACCTTTTCTCCAGCATCATTTCTCTATAATACCTAAAAAGCCCCTCGATCTCCTTTCGATACGCCTCGATTTGCGACTCCTTCGGTTCAGAACTCAGTTTGCAGGCCAAAGCTGGTCGTTTTCTTTTTAGTGGGCGCTTGGGTTGGTCATGGGAGTTAATTTTGACGCCCTTCACATCATCGTCTACGTCGATTACCGTCACCATCGCCGTCATTTCCTCCAGAATCGAACTCGAAAATCCTACAAAAGAACACCGATTGAAACGAGAGAAAGACGCCTATTTGAGGGATCTGGGGATCCAAGTAGCGGCTTAGAAATGAAAAACGAGAATCCGAAGGGTCAAAGAGCTCTCTCACTCGGTCTCTCTCGTCGCATGGGTTGGGCGTTGAGCCATCTTCAGTCTATTCACTCTGTATAAATTTATTTTACAAAAAAAAAAATCGGTGTGAACGTATTTTATATTTTTGGTTAATAATACAATTTTTATTTTATTTTATTTTAAGGGTTTAATTCTCCCGCCAAGAGAGATGGGGTTTGGCGCGTTTTGATTTGAAGGGAGAATTACTGGTGCGGGCGTATGAAGAGGGATAGGGGACCGAAATGGTTTTTGGTGAAATTGTTTGATCTCAACCACTGTTTTAATCCTATGGATGAAATTTGTTGGTTGGGTTGAGGGTTGAGGGTTTTCGGTAAACGTGTTGCCTTCATATGGTCAATCGCCCAACATTCATTCATTTGTTGCCGCAGGTTTACATCTCTTTCTCTGGTTAATACAACTTTTAATTACCGGAAAATAGTACGTGTTTCATTTTGATCACTAAAAGATAAAATGTTTTAACTTGATAACTTAACTTTTCATTTTGTTACAGTTAAGCCACTCGGTTCGGATTTTTCAAATCCGAACAGCCATAAGGGTGACGTGGTAGTTTGACTTGCTTTGATTGGTCCACGTGGAAAATAGTAATCACGTGAAAATATTTTGCATGGGTTAATACTACTTTCAGTTACTGAAAGATAGCTCATATTTCATTTTGGCCACCGAAAAATAAAACGTTTCAACTTAGTCACTTAAATTTTCATTTTATTCCAATAAAGCCACTTGGTCAAGATTTCTCAAATTCGGGCAACCAAAAAGGTGGAGTGGCAGTTTAACTTACTTTCAATTAGTTCACATGAAAAATGATTGTCGTGTGATGCAATTTTTAAAATAAAAAATATATATATAAAAGATAGAGGGGCAAGCAAGAAACTGACCGCCGAGTGTCGTTACTGGAATGCTCTCGTGTGGCCTCTAAGTGCAATCATCATTCAATGGCACAACAAATCCCGCAATCAACCTAAGAAGCAAAAATTAGGTTTCGGAGATCAAACCCTAAAACGTCATTCATACCCTAAGCCTCCTGCTTCGAATCGATTCGCCTCCATTGGCGCTTCATCCCGAGCGCTTAACAATCTAAGTAGAAGAAATTCAACTAATTCATATTGTTCTCGCAAGTGGACTTTCACTTCTCACGATTTTTCTGAATTTAAAAATTGCAAAATATTTTCATGTGGTGACCATTTTCCTCGTGAAACAATCAAAAGCAAATCAAACTGTCACTTCACCCTTTTGGCTGCTCAGATTTGAGAAATCATGAGTTGACTGTAACAAAATAAAAAGTTAAGTGATCAAGTTGAAACGTTTTATTTTTCGGTGACCAAAATGACACACGGGTTATCTTTCGGTGACCGAAAGTAGTATTAACCACGTGGCGACCATTTTCCTCGTGGACCAATTAAAGTAAGTCAAACTGCCACGTTACCTTTATGACTACCTGATTTGAGAAATCCTAACCGAGTGACTTGACTGAAACAAAATGAAAAAGTTAAGTTTCCAAGTTGAAACGTTTTATCTTTCGGTGACCAAAATAAAACACGGTCTATCTTTCGGTGACTAAAAATTGTATTAACCCTCTCTTTCTCATATATTAAATTGAAAGATTGCAGGTTACAATTGAACAATTGCTTCCTTGGGAATGTTAAGATTTAAGCGGGAAGGGAAACGAAAAATTGAGGTAAATAAAAAGGGAGGGGAGAAGAAATTAAATGTATCTCTTTCTTGCTTGGATATTCAAAAAGTGGGGAAGGAAAAATATTCAAAAAGTGAGGAAAGAACAAATAAAAAAGTGTATTTTTTATGATTTGTGAGGTTGATACAAAGTTACCATTACGTCCTTACGCTACGTTTGGTTCACAGCGGGAACGAGAATGAGAATAAAAATTTTAAAGAATTTTTGTGTTTAATTGGTAAAGAAATTGTAACAGAAATTTTGTATTCTTATGTTGAGTATGTAAAATTTGTTGAGAAATAAGAATGAAAATTGTTGTCAATGCAATGCATATAACCTGGTAAGAAGACAATTTGCTCACATTGTTCTTAACAAATATTTCATAATACACAATAAAAAGGCTTCCAAGCCATAATATCAAATCCACAAAGCATGGCATAATATAATATCCACCAAAATAAGGTTGGTCTCATGATGCATAAACATAAAAATATTTTGAGAAAAGTAACAATAGGTTCATAACATAAGCTATCCACTGTAACTTCAGAGCATTTGAATGCATAAATGTAGCTCTTAACATATGCTTCTCTTTCTTCTACCGGTAAACTAAAAATATTGATACTAGTGTCCTATCACACACACATACCCTATCTTAACGCTCTTCTTTGGATAGCCCTTTCAAAGTGCGTAATTCATCAAAGAACTTATCTCTTCTATCCTCAAATATATTCTCAATACCAATTGCCTTACTAAGCTCATGAGTGGTCATCTCAATCTTTTTTCCCAATTCAATAGCAATCTCTCGTATAACATCAATAACCTGTTGAAATCGCTGAAGCAAGCCTCATTGATTAACATCCTGTTAGCTATTCAAGAGGACAAAATGTACTTGTAAGTTAACGAAGCAATTAAAGCTATTGAATTCTTAGTTCAAGAGCATTGCTAAAGCTTTTTTATTCACAATCATACATTGATAAAAGCTTTTTTTATTCACAATCATAAGAACTGAACAAACACGACTTTGCAATTCGGATCCAACTCACGGCATATCAAAAAGAAAATGGTTCTTACAAGGAAGATTCACATTGAGTACTATATGCTACTCTGTCTGAACTTTCTTCTTTATAACACAACTTTGGCCATAACCAGACCTTACTTTTCTAATTCAACCACAAAGCTTGTTTTTTGCTTTGTGAATGTGAAGATTAAAGATGATACAATCACTACCACAGATGCAATGAGGACGAACAAGAACCGAAATCCCAAAAAAATCAGTGAAAATGAGCGATGGAGCAAGACTGCTAAAATGGATCAAACTCATAGCTAAAACGAGGAAAACAATAGCACATATATGCGCATTTAAAAGGAGTTCAACTGCTTGACCATAGAGTGAAGAATCGATCTCCAATTTGATGGAAAAGAAGAATGAAAACAAGAAGAGGATAAATTACCTTCTCTGTTGCAGTTCACCTCCTCTGACTTGGTAGAGAAAGAAAGAACTGTGATGCAGGCGATGAGTTAGGTTAGACATATCGATGGCTCAGATGTCTTTGATCCAACGGTCAGGATTTGTTGATAAGGACAAAAATGTAATTTCCACAACTTACAAAATTCCAATTCATCACATAAGACACCGTTTCTTGGGTAAAGATGGAATAGAGAATTCCTGAATGCTCCAGAGTTTGACATTTTGTTCCAGACTCGGTCAATGTACCAAACAAAGGAATTCTTTCATAGCCGGAATCATGCTACCAAACACAACATTAATTTCATACATAAGCATTGAGACCCACCTTAATTCCCTACGCAAAATATATACCCAAGCAGTGGAACTCATTATTTTAACCACTTTTTCACTACATTTGCAGTTGGACCCACCTAACACTCTCTCTGCCGCCACTTTTCCCCTCCTTTTTCAGATAATTTTTTTTTATCATTATATCAATAGGTCCCTCATTGTAAACATATACACTACTAAATCTATGACCTAATCAAATATACCAATAGATTCATAGAATTTACTTAGACTATCTAAAATACCCTTCATCAATTTTAAAAAAACAAAATACTCTAAAAAAATCCTCTTTAGCCTCTCCCCGTCCCCTCTCATCTCATTCTCTCTAAATAATGATTTTTTGATTTATTTGTGATCGTTATCAGATATCATTTTTAAAAAATTAATATATTTTTTTGGGATAAGTAACATTTTAGCCCCTATACCTTTTAAAAAAGGGTCACTTGAGCCCCTATATTTTGTTTTTACAGTTCAAAGAAGCCCCTCTACTTTATATAATTGGTCACATTAGCTCTTCATTTCATTTTCCCTCCAAAATTGTTGACCTGCCTCTTAATGGCTAACAAGTAATTTTTATTTTTTAAATAATTTTTCACATATGTCATTGATGAATGATAACAATGATAAAAAATAAAAATGTTTTGAATAGTTCTTTGAGGAAACAAGCAACACATACAATTACGAGGAATCAAGTCCCACGATCGCCAAGTAAAATTCTTCGAGACTGCATTGTTAGACGCATTAAGATCACGTAGTTTCAGTGATGAAGAGCAAGAAACATGTAGCGGATTGCATCTAGGGCTCGTCAACATGCTATGAGGCTTCTGAGATAAGAGCGTCTGATCTAGTCCATGCAACCTCAGATTTACTCCTTCTCTTTCGATTTTGCAACACAGACAGACAGTGGAATATGAGGTCACCACCACAATCCTTGTCCTTATGGGAGAAATGGAGAAACAAAAATCACAACAGATCTCGAGGCAAGTTAAGAAGGACAATGACTTGAGAATATAGAGATTTGTGAGCCTGATGGTAACCTGCACTTCGATTTGCGACCAAGAATTTGCACTTGATTTTATCAAATACATGAATTGCCGTCGGAAAATTGTTGTTGGAGAAGTGCATTTGGTGTTGCTGGAGAATAGCCACATGCTTTTGACTCTCTTTTTTCTAGATTTCTTTAGTTTTCACTTTTTGTGTTTTTTTTCAAAAAATCCATGTCATATTTAAGATTAATTTTTTTAAAAATGTCATGTAATTAGATAACGGCCATGTCAACAACTTTGGGCGGTAAATAACATAAAGGGCTAACGTGATCCATTATCTGAAGTATAGGGGCTTCTTTGGACTGAAAAAAAGTAGAGCGGTTCAAGTGACTCTTTTTTAAAAGTACAGAGGCAAAAACAGTTCTCATCACTTTTTTTTTCTTTCTAACCTGGCAACATAAGCATAAAAACAAAATGTTGTACAGGAAACATGTGATTTTGTCACATGACATGTCTTGTGTCGGTTTCTTTGGCTTGGTTCATTGACAATTTTTTTGGTGTTTTTACTAATACAAATAAAAAACATTCAGGATAAGTGAGTGAATTTGTGAAATTTTAAAAATTGAGTTTAATAACAAATTCATTGGTTTCATTAATTTTTTTCTAAAATCATAATATATATATAACAATTTTAGCCATTGATTTTTAAGTTTATTTTCAAAACTAAAAAAATTTAGTAAGATTTATGATCTAACTTACTTTTATCTTAAGGTTTATATTTGTTATGAATTTTTAAAAATAATTTAGTTAATTTTCAAAAAATTGCATGATAAATACATATTTTGATGCATCAAAAATGATACATTGGTCTACAATCAAGAGATTTGACATTTAAATTAGTGTTTTTCTTCAAATGAAAGAAAGAAATAAAGAAAATCACACTAGTACTGGATAATTATTAACAACGTCCGCAACATATTATCTAAACATTGTTTCCCCGGTTTAGCGAACAAAATATGAAGAAATAGTTAAAATAGGGTCAACAACATATTACTTAGAGTTCTCTATCCTAAATAATAATTATAATGATTTCATACATTTACTTAATAAATCAACTTTCAAACGAATTTATGATTTGATTTTTCACATTTGTTCAATAAAAACAAGTTCAGAAACTAGTTTAATAGAATCAAGTCCAAAGAAAAGTTTTTTCAACATTGATCTCATTTATTAGAATAATGACAAAATTATTAAACTACCCAAACTACTCCTCTCACCCATTATAAGAGAATCTCGCACCTTCATTTTCGACAATCATATCTCCCCTTCCCGACATCTGATCCAAGAGACCACTTCCATTGAAATTGTATTGATGAAAGGAGTCCAACGACAGTAGTTTCTCTTCAATCCGCAACCGAAAAAGGCCAGATCGAGGAAAAACGTCTTAAACACATTTTACCTCGATGTGGACGTTTCTGACATCGGATTGAAGCGAGACTGGTGTCGTTGGATTTGTATCGGCCAAAAAATTCCAATCCCACCTCGATCCGACATCGAGAATAGCTGCAGCAATGAAAAGAATTTTTGGGGCGTTGTCGGAGCTTTGCGGTGGGCTACTGTGGACCTCTGTTTTGGCAGCCATAAGTCGGGCTTTACTCCTCTCACAATTGCACTTCTTTTGAGTTCAACGACGATCATTTTGGTGGTTAGACGAAAAAATTAGGCTAAAAAACTTGAAATCATAATTTTAAAACTATTTTTCTCTGTATAATCTATATTTCTCTGTAAAATATTTTTTTTCTCTATACAATAGACTCAAAGCTCGAATTCAATACTAAAACCCTATGTCCCAAGTGATGAACCCAATGTTCTGACATAAAAGTCAGGCAAAAAATATGAAATAATAGTTTTTGTTCTACTACTAGTGTATAACTCGTTTTATCTTTATAACCTATATTTCTCTGTAGAATTACTCTTCTCTATAAAACCTATATTTCTTTGTAGAATCTTTATTTATCTTTAGAATCACTTTTTCTCTGTAAAATATCTTTTTCTCTATACAATAGACCCAAAGTTCGGGTTCAATAATAAAAACCTATGTCCCAAGTGATGAACACAAGGTTCCGACATAAAAGTCATGCCAAAAGTTATGAAATCACAGTTTTTTCGTTTTACTCCTAGCGCGTACATCTTTTTCTCTTTATAACATATATTTATCTGTAAAACTTGTATTTATCTGTAGAACTATTTTTCTCTATAGAACTTATATTTCTTTGGAGAACCTTTATTTATCTTTAGAATCATTTTTTCTTTGTAAAATATCTTTCTTTCTATACAATAGACCCAAAGCTTGGATTCAATACTAAAACCCTATGTTCCAAGTGATGAACTCAAGGTTCCGACATAAAAGTCAGGCAAAAAAATATGAAATCACAGGTTTTGTTCTACAGCTAGTTCATAACTTATTTTCTCTTTATAACCTATATTTCTTTGTAGACCCTTTATTTCTCTGTACAATTCTTTTTTCAATTTAATTTTTTTCTCTATTCGATAGACCCAAAACACATATTCACTACTAAAACTTTATGTCCCAAGTGATGAACCCCAAAGCTCGGATTCGTTAAACCCTAAGGGCTCATGGAACGGATTCACTACTAAAATCTTAAATGTCAAAAGTGTTAAACTCTAGGATCCTAACTAATAAACCCTAACGGGCTCGGGAACACTAAACAACGGGGTTCAAACTTTCAAAATTGGTTAGAACTCTTTTTCCCTGTAGAACCATTTTTTTCTCTATTCGACAGATCAAAACCCAGATTCGCTATTAAAAACTTATGTCCCAAATTATGAACTAGAAAGTTCGGACTCGTTAAATCCAACAAATTCTTACCATTGAAAGCACTTATATCATCATAAAATGTACAGTGCTATTTTACTCTATAGAAAACACCTTTTCTCTGTATAACCTTCGAAAATATGTTTTGACCAGGTAATTGCTTTCCAATGATGGATTGAGGCGAGCCCAGTGACGATGAAATTGCTCAGCCATGACGAATCAAAATCCACCAGTCTCGCCTCGATCCGTCTCTAGAAACGATCAGATTGAGTTAAAACGCTTTTCGATTGGTGTTGACTATTTTGCCTCGATTCGAAAGTTTCCAATGTCGGATCTTGGTAAGACTAGTGGCGTTAGATTTGTCTCGGCCTAATGATTCTAACACCAATGACCTTTCCTCGATTCGACACCAGAAATGATCGGATCGAGGCAAAATGCGTTCTGAACCTTTTGCCTTGATTTGACTGTTTCCAATGTTGGATCTTGGCAATGCCAATGACGTTAGATTCGTCTCGGCCTCATGATTCTAACACCACTGGTCTCTCTTCAATCCAAAGTTGGAAACATCCGCAACGAGAAAAGTAGGTTTTCAATCATATTTGATTGGAATAACAATGAAAAATCTGTAATTTGAAGTTTTGTCCTTAATTCAATAAATTTAAAAATCGGTTGGACCTCAACTAACAAAAAAAATTTAGCTGTCCTTTTACTTTTAAGAATTAATAAATTTGGACCTAAGCCTAATTTCCCCCAAAATTACCATTGTTTATATTTATTTCAAACGAAATCTTTTTTTTGAGACATTGGAATCACCTTTCCATTAAAAGTTGAATGTAATAAATTGTCATATTACATGATATTATTCTCCACCCAAAGGGTGTAAGATTTTTCTCTTGACAAACAAATTTGTCAAAATTAATGTGAAATTACCTCACTTGCATAATCATCTTAATACAATGGAGGCTTAGAATTCTAATAATTCATTAGGAGACGAAAAGAACAATTCAGGACCAAGCTGACCTAAAATATTCTTCAACAATTAATAGAGTCACCACAATATCCAAAATATAAAATAATTAGATTGAAATAAAAATGTTCACCAAAATAGCAAGTCCTATAAAGCGTGCAATTGTCAGTCCAAAGCTTAAGCTAGCCAGGTAGGGAAGGAAAAAATAAAAAGCGTTTACCAAAAATTTGGAGAAAATATAAATCAAAACCTTAGTTTTTTGTTCCTATTTTCTTGTTGTAGTTTATTTTATAATGGAGCAATAAAAAATGACGTATGAGATTCCGTGTTGATAGACTCGCAGTCTCACGAACAACGACATTAACACTATTATATTAACATTACTTCAAAACTAAAATACATAAGAGAAGTAACTTTTTGAGTTTTTGGGTTATTAATTTTCAACACTATCACATGCAATATAGTGATACGAGTAGTAGACAACTAGATACACGTTTGTTCGGAAATTATGAGAGTCATTGAGAGGTAGAGTTGTGTCATAGTTTAACTTTATCCAAAAAGTCTAATTCATACAACCTTTTTTTTCTTTCCAGATGCTTTATCAAAATAATGGATGAGCCAAGTCATTATTTCAAGTCCAAAAATTATATCAGGTCGAGGTCGAAGTTTTGTTAATTAAATAAATTTTATTGACCCATAGATCTATTGGGTTATGAGATTAATGAGTGTCCTTAGTAGGTCACAAGATTATTTTTAGGGACCTATCAAGCATTAAGCCAATTTTTTTTTAGGTGGGACTGATCTGATTTTTTTCTCATTTTATCTTCCGTCCTCAAACACTTCCCTCCATTTTACCCCTAAATTTTCATTCTCCTCATTTTCTCCCTTTCTCAAACAATACATTAATGTCACTAGACTCTTCTCGCCCAAAAAGATGGGTAAGAACAAAGGCGATGTTGGATCTACATCTCACACTACAAGAAATTCAACAATTGCCGACAGATTTTTTCGTCGACAAATTCAGGATTTCCGTCGCTAAAAAGTTTTACCGACGGAATTCCAACCAATGAAGTTTCGTCGGTAAATAGATCGTAGCTGAGTCTTTGCCGACAGATTTTTTTTCCGTCGATAAATACCGACAATTTGATAACCGTATTACGGTCGGTAATAAAAATTTTGAAAAAATTATTTTTTGAAATTTCGTCGGTAAACCTTTGGTAATCCATCGGTATAATTAAAAATAATAATTACTAAAAATTCCAAATCCGTCAATAATCAGTCCATATAACAAAAATTAAGAATTATTTAGATTTTGAAATTCGTCGGTATAACAAAAATTAAGAATTATTTAGATTTTGAAATCCTTCGGTATCATTTAAATTAATAATAATTCAAATTTTAAAATCCGTCGGTAAGGAACTACTTTTTCCAAACATCAGATGGTAAAACTTTTAAAACAAAACCTGTAAGGGAAAAAACAAAAACTGTACAGAAAACAAACTCAAAAATCATTGAATATATCAAATGTAATAGATAGTTCATCCATAATATAAAATCAAATATAATGCATAGTACATCCATAATATGGAATCAAATATAATAAAATATCATAATAATACGAGTGCAAATAGTGAGTAAATAAAAAGTCTATCAGTTGCCTTCTGTAGGGCTCTCGACATCTGGTGGCGGTGAAGGAGGGGAGGGAAAACGAGAGGTCTGAAAGTATGCCCGCATCTGTCGCTGCACCTCCTCCATCTGCTGACGCATCTCCTCCATCTCCTGTCGCACCTCCTGGCGAATCGAATCTTGCATCTGCTGCCTCATCTCCTCCATGCGCTGCTGCATATGCTCATCATGCATCTCGGATGTAGGAAACTGTACAGAGGACCCACTCGTAGATGGGTAGAAGATAGATGCCTGCGACCCAATGCCGTATACCCACCTCTTCTTCTCCCCACAGACTGCCTGATAATAAAGATCTCCCTCATCGATCGGTTGAGAGGAAGAAGATCCTGTCTCGAGCTGAGACAAAGACTGTCGAGTAGCCTCCACAGTCTCCTCGAGCTTTATCATCGACAAAAGTCTGTCGGTCGTGACCCCTGATGTGTGTATACTCAAACAGCTCATACGAGTAATCTTTCGACCTAGCTCAACTCTCTAAAAAATAATAGTCATAAAAATTTATCATATATGATTTTAAATAACGTAATGAAATCTAAATTCTTACTTACCATTCTTGAAACATGTGTAGCATGTGTTACCAAACCGCCAGTGTGCGTCGCACCCATGCGGCGATTGGCAGAATTCCGTTGGGCTCGCCGAACATACTCGGGCTCGCTCCAATCACGCTGCCATCTCGTCCACGCATCCTCGGGAACAAAGAAGGGCCTCTTACCACCCCTCAGTTGCTGGAGCATATCGCTATGCGGTTGGCAGCCTTCTTCCGCCAGACGATCTTCACTAATGCATCGATCGCCTCTTCCCATAATTTAATTATATTGAGTAGTTCTTACATAATTTAAGTGAATATTAGAAATAAGAATAAATAAAAGAAGTTTGATTACCTTAAACTCATTCCAATAGAATTTCTTCACCTCTTCAGATATTTTCTTCCAAGACGACCCATTCTCGCATATTCTCTCCTCAAATATTTTTCGAATCCTCCTCGAACATTGCTCTGAAGGAAACAGCCTGAAAACAAAATTCCATACAATTGGACATGTTATTAACAAATCAATATATTTCAATTAGTCATACAATTAAGCATTACTTACCCCTCATTCTGAATGGTAATATGGGGTCCACATTCCACGCCCTGCGTCGATGACGGACCTACACCAATACCATCAATGGGAGTACCCATCGCTGGAGAACGACTACTGTCGATAGGAGTACCCGTCACAGCAGTACCACTACCATCGATGGGGGTACCGATCGGCGGTTGCACATGCTGTGATGATGGAGTCGGAGTTGATGATGGGGTCATGGAACCGCTACGACCTCTACCAGTGCTCGATGAGCTAGATCTCCCACCAATGTAACCTCTAGAACCTCTACCTCTAGTCATCTATGAAATGGACAAACATTTCATATATATTTTAATATACTAAAAGAGATCATTTTATGATATGAGAAAACTAACGTCTATTGCTATACTATATATAAATAAACAGAAACTCCCATCTAAACATATTACATATATAACCAGAAACTCTCAACTAAACATATTACATAAATAAACAGAAACTTTCAACTAAATATATTACAAAATAAATATTGCTAATTATCATCTGAAACATAATCTTCAAATTCTGACTCCACTTCATCCTCAACTTCTTCACTCGATCCTGAATTTAGTTCGGCCTCTTCTTCATCGTCCTCATCATCAACATCATCTAGCTCTATTAAAGGTCCACTTGGATCATTTAGTGGACCGGAAAGGACATCCGCACTCACAAAAATAGGTTGCACTTCGGACTCATCTTCTTGGAATGCTTCTGATGTCGTGGTATTGAAATTTTATGTTGATTCCGGCATTCAACAATCGATCTTGCCTTTATTCTAAAAACTGTCAACCAGTCACCCTTGTCACGCCTTAAGCTCGGATATGGTGCATAATACACTTGTTGGACTTACATAGCTAGAATGAACGGTTCATATTTGTTGAAATGACGTCTTTGATTAACCTCCACAAGATTACACTGATGATGAACCTTTGTACCAACATTTGGCGTCGGGTCAAACCATTCACACTTGAACAATACCGTTCTCTTGATTGGTAGACTAGGATACTCCACAATTAAGATTTCATCTAGCATACTGTAGTAGTCACTGGATGACTCACTGTAATTCATCCTCTTAATGCAAACACCACTATTCACTATTGATCTTTGTGACCCATGATTTCTTGTATGGAATTTGAAGCCATTAACAAAATACACCGGTACGGACTTGGCATTTCTTAAAGGCCACTAAGATAGATTCTTGATGAATTGGTTTGAAATGTCATTTAAGGGATCATTTGCCTAGAGCATAAACATAAGCAAAGTCATCTTTAGACATATCATTTAAAAAAAAGTCTGGAGTTTTATTTTATGAAGAACTTACGTATCGCCTAAACTAAAATGCAAATTCATTCTCCAATGCCGCATCTATTGAAGCCTCGCTCACAACACCCATACTTCGTACATTCTCACAAAATATCCTCGGAAATATGAACATGCACATTTATAGTAGTATTAAACATCCACAGTTTCATTGAAAACTCTGTAAATTATGGCATAAACACTTACCCGATATATTGCTCAACTTTTTGGCAATTAAGAAGTATGTATGTTTGAGCTGCCAATAACTCTCGTTCATTAAGTGGTCTAATTTTTGACTTCCCATAAGGTCTACCAGGATGGGTAAATATAGCCAAATTTCCTTCCATAGTAAGTCTTTCACCACCATCATCATTCCGCAACACTTTTCTGTGCCTTGTGTGTACGTGAGGCTCAAAGTAATATGAACAAAAGCTGGATGATTCTTCAACTAGATATGCATTGCATATGGATTCTTCGACCTTAGCTTTGTTTTTCACATTCTTCTTCAAGTGCCGAAGGAACCGTTCAAATGGATAGATCCAACGGTACTGCACTAGACCCGCTATTCTTGCCTCATATGGCAAATGGATCTGTAGGTGCTCCATCGAGTCAAAGAATGCTGGAGGAAATATACGTTCTAACTTACACAAAATGATGAGAATTTGCATCTCCAATCTGCTCATCTCTTCCACCATGAGAGTTGAACATGTTAACTCCTTAAAAAATAAGCTCAACTCAGTCAATGCATGCCACACGTTAGCCGGGAGCAATTCCCAAAATGTTATTGGAATCAAACGTTGCATGAACACATGACAGTCATGACTTTTCATCCCAAACATCTTATATTTTTTCATGTCTACACACCGACTCATGTTCGAAGCATACCCATCTGGAAACTTTAGAGTTCTTTACCCATTCACAAACTGTCTGTTTACCAGCCTTATCTAGCGAGTAACAAGCCTTTGGATATTTTTCAGTAGCGGAATTCATTTCTAACTATTTTCGGCTGCAAATGACTTTCATATCGTCTCGTGCCTTTGCATTATCTTTTGTTTTCCCCTCGATATTCATTACAGTGTTAAACACATTTTCAAATACATTCTTCTCAATGTGCATCACATTGAGATTATTTTGAATGAGGTTAGTTCTCCAATATGGTAAATCCCAAAAGATACTGCGCTTCTTCCAACCACAACTAGAAATTCTGCACATTTGCTGATTACGTGTTTCCCCGCCCTCCTCAGTCACTTCTCCATCTCAAAAGCAATTATACTCCGAAATATATTTTCACTTGATAGTACGGGTGGAGCCATTTCCGTGACAACCGTATTCTTCCTAAACCAATTCTTGTTCCTCCTATACGGGTGGTCGTAAGGAAGGAACTTGCGATGGTTGTCGAACCGCGATGTCTTACCCCCTCTGTGAAGTGTAAACGCCCCAGAATCTTCCATACAATAAGGACAAACCATCTTCCCTGCCGTAGACCAACCAGATAACATTGAGTATGCCGTAAAGTCACTTATAGTCCACATTAGAGCAACTCACAGTTGAAAGTTTTGCTTCATGCATACATCCCACGTCTCAACACCATACTCCCACAACATGCACAATTAATGAACCAAAGGTTGGAGGAATACATCTATTTTATGTTTTGGGTTCTTTGGTCCAGGCACAATGACTGTCAGAAACATGAATTCCTCTTTCATACACATCCAAGGAGGCAAATTGTAAGGAGTGACTATTACCGGCCATGATGAATATTGTTGCCCCGACTGGCCAAAAGGTTGAAAGCCATATGTGCACAAACTGAGCCTTACATTACGTGTCTCGGTCGCAAAATGTGGATGAACTCGATTGAAGTGTTTCCATTACTCCATCTTCTTGGTAATGTTCATCATGCCATCTCATGTGTTCTGCTGTAGCATATGAAACATACAGTCTTTGCAGTTTGGGTGCTAAAGGAAAATAATACATTTTCTGATTTAGCATTGTCTCTCTTTGCCTTGAATCACCTCTTCTTCTGCTCTTATATCAAGGGTCTGACAGAATTTACAAATGCTCAATTCACTGTCAACGCCCCAATATATCATACACCCGTTCAAGCAACAATGAATCTTCTCCACTGGAAGTCCCAATCCTTCAACAAACTTTTTCGTGCTATAGAAGTTATCTGGAAGTTTGTTGTCCACCGGTAATGCCTCCTTGAATAATTCGGTTATTGCGTCATAGAAATTCTCCGACAAATGATGTTCGGACTTAATGCTCAGCAATCGGGCCATGGCTGATAACAGGGACATTGTTTCACACCCAAGCCATAATTCTTGTTCTGAGGCCTGCAACATATCATATAATTTCTGCGCACCGGGATTCAGAGATTCCTCCACATTAGATGGGTCAAAGATTGGCCCAGCGGCATCCATCACCATTGTGTGGTACGAATTAGAGATTTCTGTATCCACACTTTCTGCCGCATACGCCCACATGTGACTCTCTTCCAATGTTTCATTTGTTGTAGTAACATATGGTTCCCCATGTCGAGAGCACACATAATAATCATCCACAAACCCCTTCTTGAGAAGGTGGAGATGCACATCGTCTGGTTCCCTGAAACGACGGTTATGACACCGGACACACAAACATCTTATCTTATTTGCATCCATGCTGTCGGGTTGAGAACAAGCATAGGCAATGAATTGCTCAACCCCCTCAATAAATTCCCGATTAAGCAATCCATTGGTTTGCCTAGCATACATCCACGACCTATCGACACTTGACATTTCCTCGCCCAACACAAGCACTCTACAGATCAAGTAAATAGAATTTTTTCAGGTTCAGTTACTACCAATACATTCATAATACAATCATATATTCCTTAAGAATAGCTACTTTTCTTAATATAGATATACCATATGATTTGATACGACAAACTTGATCAGTTCTAACAAATTATTAAAGCAAAAGTTTCATTGAGATTTCAGAAAGAACCATCACTAAGAATTGTCCATAAAAAAAAGTCATGCTTGTCATTTTGATAGGCAATATATAATAAAAAATAACGTACATGCGGCAATGACTACAGATAGATTTTTTTTTTCCGAGACACACCGAAGAAGAATCTAAGCAATCAATTACAACCACAAAGGAAGAACTAAAGATGCACAAAGCTTCAGAATTGTCACATTGAGACACATGCACAAAGCTTCAGAATTCCCAATATTTTAGAAGAGCTAGTAATGGTATCTAATAAAATCGTAAAAAGAAAAGGTTTCCATGGAGCCAACTTACTATGATATCTGCCTGGACACAGGTATATATAGAAATTTCCTCACTCTTTAGTCCACCAGCGAATGATTATACAAATAATCTGCTCCAGCAAAAAGATTCAGTACATCCCTTGTTGAATGAATAATAAAGCATTAGTAACTAGCCAACACTCATTAGAAACAAAATCAACGAAATACAGAATCATTATATATATATCTAATGGTGGGGTAAGAAATGAAACTCCCAGAATAAAAAAAACTAGCATCCATGTATACAAAACAAAAGACCTATGCAGAGACATAGAATTGCCATGATATATAGCATGTACTTCTTCCTATATTACTTGAGTACATATTTGACACTTGACAAAACAAGTACGACCTCGTGAGATCGAAGAAAATATAATGACATGCATAACCATTGGTGCGTCTTAACAGAACGAAAAGAATGAGAATTCAGACTTGGGACAACAACACTACTTTACACACTACCTTTTTAAAATCCTAAAAAACACAAGGACGAACAAGCAAGGGCATGATAAAATACTATAAAGAAATAAATCCAAAAATAATAATAGGGGAGTATATATATAATCTAAAATAGCAACAGTGCTATTAAATGAAGAAAAAAAGAGCTAGAGAACTGAAAATAGAGTGGGACAGTTCCTTCTAAGGTAATAAAAGATAGAAAATTCGAGAAAAAACCAAAGAATCACATCTGCGAAAAAAACAGCCTTAATGTCATCACTAAGGCTAAATATTCAGAGAATATGATTTTTCTTAATGCGTATAGACTATAGACTGAGTGCTAGAATTAGTACTAACAAAAGTATATGTCAATGTCAAAAACCCAAATCGAATGAAATTCAGAAACCCAAAAGGAGATCCCAAATTAGACAGAAAATAGAATAGTATCTACACTTATTGAAACGAATTGGTTCAAGAATTTCAAATTGAGACACAGAAAATGGAGATCAAAGATTATTTAAACTTAAGTGCTAGTGATATGAAGATGCTGAGAAACTATATTTCCCAATTTTGTTTAGTACTGGAGATTTTGTAAATAGAATGTTCATCCAACTATGTTAAAATAATAGAAGTTTTGGGCTCATCACATTTAGGTTTGCACTGCAGCATCAAAAGTGTGTCTCAAGTGAACTATTAGGCATCTTAAATCAATATTTGTTAAATGATTCACATATCAGTTGAGGCTATATAAAAAATCAAGAATATCACACTGTTATCATTCTTGGTTGAACTAATTCTCAGAAGAATATACAAAATAACAAGGAGAGCTTCGAATGAAAAATACCTGCATCACTAACAGAATGCCGAAGTAATCTGCATGTTGCAACAAGGACTGAGAAATCTCCAGCGTTTTGGGCATTAAAGAAAAATAATAGCTGCCTGAAGAAACTCTGAATCTGTGGACCAAAACAA
Source organism: Euonymus europaeus (assembly GCA_963580455.1). NCBI lineage: Eukaryota > Viridiplantae > Streptophyta > Magnoliopsida > Celastrales > Celastraceae > Euonymus > Euonymus europaeus. Next base: position 231,122 of record OY756965.1, read on the forward strand.
TGCTGAAAGCACAACAAAAATACATCGGTCTTAATAGATCATATATAGCACGATATCACCAACAAAATTATCAAAAACCAACCTTAATTTTAACAGATGCACTGTTTTGCTAGAGCACCCAAAGTCGATGGTACCACTCTAACCTCGTTTGCTCCAAAATAATTTTGCCTATCCCCCTCTTTCGTGCTTCGACTCCCTAAATCAACACGCTTTCGAGTCGACGGATCACCAGAATTGATGAAAGAAGACCAAAGTGTTGAAGACTCGATGAACGGATTGAAGAAGAAGCTGCCGGAGTGAGGTCGATCTGTCTATGGGAGTGAGGTCTGTCTGTGTGCAGGAGTGAGGTCGTCTTAGGGTTTTTTCATTTGAGATTGACTTACTGTTTTTCTTTTTTTAAAACCTAAACCTTACCGACGGAAATAAATCTTTTACCAACGGCATTATCCGTCGGTAACTAATATACTAAATAGAATAATTATGTAATTGAAATATTTAACGACCGAAAGTAATTCCGTCGGTAAATTCAATAATTACCGACGAAAAATAATTTCGTCGGTAATTATCGACAACACAACGGTCTGTAAGTTGTCGGTATATTTTGGCGCCAAAATATACCGACGAATTAGTTTCGTCGTTAAATTAACCGTCGGTATATGGTCGGTAAATCATCGGTAAAGGTAGAAAATTGTTTTTGGTGGATATTCCGTCGGTAAAATCCGTCGATAATCGCTCATTTTCTTGTAGTGTCAAGATTGATAAGGACCAAAGTGGATTCGAGCCACCATCCTCGCAACACAAGAAATTCGATGTTTCAGTTTGGACTTCTTGCCTCGGAACACCTTAGTTTCTACTGAACTACGAAGTGATGTTGAGAGTCTAATTTTAAAGATTAAAGATCTTAATTATGGTCTCCAGTGGTATGAAACTTCTCATTGTTCGATGTTCAGCATGATATTGTAATCGACTGAAAAATCAATATAATTTATAAGTTCATAACTTTTACTGATATATCTTGGGCTTACTGTGCTCCGTTGACTTTGAGTTGTGGATCTATAAATTTAAAATGGTTGTTACTTTTTTTTAGGGACATAAATGTTGTTGAAAGATGTGTTTTAATGATGTAATTGTATTGAGGAATGTGTTTTACTAATGTGATTATGTATGCGGCTTGACTTTTGGATAATAAAGGAGAGACTCAATATTAATTTTAGTGAGAAAAAAATGGAGAAATGAAATGTTAATGATTTGACTAATGAAAAATGAAAAAATTAGATTGAAAGATATGTTTTTGCTGATGTTATTATATTAAGAAACTTATTTTTCTAATATGAATAAGTATGTGGGGTCACCTCTTGTATAATAAAGGTGAAACCCAATCAAAGAATTAATGAGAACATTTACTCTCCACTATTGTGATTGCGATGAGCATCCAAACTTCTAGTGGGAGTATCACCAATAACAATTTTGCTGTCACTGATTTGTCCTACGGGATGATGAACTAATAACAGCTTTTTAGGCTTCTCGAAAACGCTCAACCTCACCTAGCCAATATCAGCCATAAGATTAAAACAATGGTTGATATTTAATGGATTGCAAACAATTTCACCAAAAACCAGTAAATTTATAAAAAAAGCAGTAATTATATTAGCAGATGCAGCTGACAAAAACTAACTAACGTCAGCTTAATTAAGTTTTACTAATATATTAGACAATGTCTTCTTTTTTTTAATTGTCAGCATCGTCATCAATGATGAGATAGTGGCCAGCAGTAGCATGCATTTAGAAATATGTGTGTGTATATATATATATATATATATATGAGAGAAAATAGCTAACGCCTTCTTCCACCGGATCCACTCTCCCTTTGACAGTTGAAATAAACAGCAGCCACCGGCGATCCAAGATTATAAAGCTCGGCAAAGTCTCTGGTATTGAAATTCTGGCGCCACCCAGGTGCGTACACAGTTTGCCTTCCCAATTGACGAAACAATATGAAAACGAAACGATGAATCCCCGCAGTCGGTCGAGGGCTCTCGTAGCACACAACCTCTTGCCCTGACAGCATTAACGCAATTATTATATGTTGTTATCCACACACACACATATATGTATATGTATATATATATATATGGGGTGTTGTGTGAATTGTGATTCCATATATATATTCCAGTGCATGCAGTAGCCAGTAGCAGTGCAGTCCTAATAATGGGAGGTGATGTATGATTTATCTACTCACCGAAACCAGCTCCGGTGCTTGCTGGAATATCAGCCACCAACCTAGAATGTAGATTCATTAGCTATACATATAGTAAGCATATAGATACATATATATACAAATAGTACAACAACTTCTATATAAAAAAACGACAAGAGAATAAAGTGCTAGACACGCGTCTCGTGAGCCAAGCTACAGCGCCTTTCCTTCAATTAATTGGTCATCTTTCAGCAAAGTCATCATTTCTCATTGCTCTTGCTCTTGTCCTATTCATTATTCCTTTTCCCTTTCTTCTGAATGTCTTTCTCACCGATATGTATACCTGGTACTGACTAGTTAATTAAATAAAGCTAAGTAATCAATTTTACCTTTAAACTATATATATATAACCCGATTTATTATGCAACACCCATATATGTTTGTGAACCTTTATATCTATGATCTTATGTCTTAATTAATTATATGTAAGAGTAACGCTACATCCATATAAAATATGACTCTCATTCTACTCTAAATTTAATTTTGTATGACATGTGAAATAACTATTGACTATAAACATATATAAATATAGAGTCCACTTATTATCCAACCTTTCACATTAAATAAGACTTAAATGTGGTTCATATAATCATATGCTAGGAACTACTGATGAAGACAAGGACACCTTATGATGGTGGTTGTCAATACAATATAAAGTGAAAGCAGCAGATACAGACAGTATCAGATAATATATGCATGTATATATACATATAAAGTCGGAAACAAAGATGCGAATGAAGTAAACATCAATGACAGTATATAAAGATAAAATCCTCGATCAAGAAATTAAAAAGAAAGAAGATAAAGTCCTGTATTGAAAAGAAGAGGACTGTTTGGGAAGCCGACGAAACATACATAAAGTAGCATGTCTATATGTATATATTTACACACACAAGCAAACTGCTATAGTGTTAGTTGGTCGTGGTTGTAGTAATAATAATTGATATATATGGTTGATTTGTTGTACTCGGATCAAAGAAAATATCTCATCACCTACGTACTGAGCCAATTAAGAAAATATCATGAAAAATCGAATATATCAAGCAAGTCAGAGAGAGAGAGAGAAAGCACATAGTGGTAGATCAAAGAAGACAAACCAATGCAAGTATTCTCTAAGGTTAGGGTCGCTTGGGCTGGGAGCATCGGGGTCCACCATAACCTGTCATGTAGTGCAAGTAGTACTACTACTCAATCATCAGTTGAAATGTATATGTACATCATCTATATAGCAAGAGGAAGAACATGATGATGATGAATATCAGAGATACATGATATTACGACGACGATGATAATTAACCATAGGAAAAAAATGCTAGACCTGGTATGCCGTACATGCATAAATGATCAGTGATAAATTACAGAAAGGAAAAATAAGACGTACGATCCATGAAGTGGATCAAAGAAAATAAGGATATATATGTATAGGATGCATGACACACATCAAAGAAGAAGAAGAAGAAGGTACCAAAGTGTAGAAGGTTCTGAGATCATCTCCCCCAATACTAACCCTAGGTTGGTTGAGAACCTGAGAAGGTTTGAGTTCACAGCCATTGTTGACTTCTCTGGTGTTGTTGTAAGTCACCGTGAGAGAGAGAGACCTTGTGAAGGGGTCCAGAACATCCCCCACTACTCTCCCAACTACCAGTGGATCTCTATCTCTTGGCATTCTTTTCCTTAAATTTATTGACCACTATTTTTTTCCTTCGTAATCCTTCACTTCGTTCATTCATTCAATCTCTCTCTCTATATATAACATGTATCGACCTCAGCAACGCTACACCACACCACACTGCATAGTACATACATGATGGTATCTTGCTTTAACCTAGGTACCATTCGCTGCATCATCAGCTTTCTGATTTCCTTTTCCAATTTTGTCATGTACCTGTTTTACATATGTTTTCTTTTTAAAAATTGTACTGAGCTATGACCACTAAATATTACCGAAACATCTTTTTTTTTCTTCTTGTTTTTCTCTTTTCGTGGCTGTCTCTCACGTCTGTCCTAGGTTTTTTATCGGCAACTCCCATAGTCCATAGATATATATATATATATATATATATATATATTATTCAATTGTTTTATTCTATATATATCTGACTCACACATTGGGTCGTGATAAAAAATTTGGAGGGTCAACCGGTTAATTCAATTAAGGGTCAATAATTGAACCGCTTGTTTTTTTAATTATTATTTTATTATAAATAGTATTACAAAAATATAATAGGTCAAATTATTCATCTATTTGATTAAAACAAGAACTATATTTCAATTTATATATAAAACTTTAATAGCCTAACACTCCATTAATTACTAACTAATAAATTATCAAAAAAATTAAAAATACAATAATAATAACAACAAAGTATATTCTTATTTGGGGAAAAAAAGTTGTCTTGATTAATCTAAATGAATAAATAAAGATAGTGGGACCCTTGGCTATAGCGAGTGGATGAGAAGAAGTCAAAATGAATGTGAGAACTTGCCTTGTAAAACTTTAAGAGCACTAGAAGGAATATGCTTTAACCAATTATATTGGGGCCTAAGGGCTTGACCTATTTTAGTCATTATTGTTTGTTCGGTTCAATATAGGAACCCAACTGTAATTTAAAATTGGACGGGTAAGGGTAACCTGTCCGTATGATGGGCCGGTTTGATTATGATAACATTGATATAGTATATCATGAGAAGGCCTTCTCCTAATATAGTTATTTATTTATTGGTCCTTCAAGCAGCTAGTTATCAATAAAAGTAGCTACTTGCTAGCCGATCGATCTTGATTTGTAAGAAGAAAAGAATATATATGCTTATGTTTCGTTGTCCTTAATTATTTTTCAGTTGTAAAACCAAGCAAAGAATATGTTTTATTCCATATTTTTTATCCAATTACGCCTAACATAATATACATACATAAACAAAGAGAGAATTTGATTTCCTCGTTGGTCTTTGATCAGTTCACTTCTTTCATTTCATCATTGTACGTATATCGTATCTTGTACCCTTTTTTTGAAGAAAAAATATAGAAACATATGTATATCATCCACTAATTGATACTCGACTACCTAGCTAGCTAGGTAATATATATCATCTCCACATTGAATCCTGGTATATATGTATATTTTGTGATAATTGCTTTTTTTTAATAGTTTTGGCTTCTTGTAATAATTACTTGGAGAAAGTAAACAGTCGAGAGGTACACCAAAGTGCATCTAGGGTTAATTCGATGGAGAGGAGTGGAATCTGCATAGTTAATTGAATTTGGTTGAGTTTAACTTAATTAATTTTCGGTACTTGCAATCTTTCTGTTTTTGAAACTGACTACTTTTCACCTTTCAATTAAATTTTTTTTTTTATCCTTCTTTGAATTTGAGAGAAAAAACAGACAATTTTTAGTTTATGGAAAAACCTTTCCTGGCTTGGTGAGCAATACTGGATAATTTATGTACAAACTGAACGTGAATCCCTAGTTTTTTTTTTAAAAAAAAACCCTGAACTCATATCAATTAAAAAGTCGCTCTCGATTGACTAAACAGTCAATGAATGGACATAAACTAATCAATATTAATTAAATTAAAGGATATGTATACATAAAAGAGATCATCAAGAAGGATACGTATATCTATAAAAGACAATCGTCTATCATTTGCATGATAAAATTTTAGATTGACGAACAGTAAAATGTACTTCCAATATGAAGAATAGAAGAGCGTACTTTATCAAGCATCTCAAAAGAATCTGCATGCCGGGGAAACCAACCTCTTATGGCTTCTCCAGCCACGGCAGCTAGCCATGAAGGCCACCCTGCTGTGATTTGCTCTCCCTCAGTCGTCAGTAGCTTTTGGAATGATACCCATACCTGGATGTTGTGGAGCAACATGCTCCAGTCTCTCTGTAACGCCCCGACCTACTTACCACTAGATCATTAATTAACCCCAGATCAGAACGCTACTCAAGTCTCATTATCAACTATCGAATGGAACCTAATTACCACATTTAAGGTTTCCTAATAATAAATTAATAGGAAAGATTAAATAGCTCGATTTCGTATCACCTTAAATCCAAGATAGTGTAAATACCATAAATTAATTCCACAACCACATCTCCACAATCATTTCTAGAATGAAACATGCGATAATTAATCCAACCCTTGTTTTACAAGCCCTCGCTTATTAACTAATATGAAATTTAGCATCTATCATAATGTAAAATAAACTTATTGCTTAGTTGATGTTTCGAGGTAATATAACCTAGTTTCTGCCACATGAGCATCATTTTCACGGATCTGCACGCTCACCATCAATCTCTATATCATCATAATCATCATAGAAATCAATATCTGCATCACGGAACATAGTGAGCTAAGCTCAGCAAGTAATATTTATGCATGAATGCACGTGAACATCATCTTTAATGAACAGTAAGTCATTTAAATCATTTATCAAGTACTTGGGCCCTAACCTAGACACACTGCTACAGAGCAACCGGTCGGAATTTTTCTTTAATTAAATGTTCTACCAAAGAACATCTTTCAGTCAATACCACATTTTTTTATTCCTTTTCCCTTTCCCTTTACAGTCTTCATAACCTCAACATATACCCTCCTTGTAGCAGTGCTACTAGATTCATAAAACATTTTTTTTCTTTCTCCTTAATTTTATGTGCATGTCGTATATGCCATGAAATGTCATGCTTTATGCAGAACCATAGTTAGACATTACCTCAGTATAACCTTAATATCATCATATAATAAATCACAGCTTACAGACCATCAACCACATCATAGATTTCATAGAAATTCACATACCCAAACAATCAATACAATCAAAACAATCAATCACGTTGTTCCGTAATATAATTGAAATATTACTTACTGTACCTATTTTCCTACACCCGTTAATTTCAATGGAAAGGCTTTGTTCCTGAAAATTCAGAATAATACATTGCATAATTAATATATATCATTATAACTTTTTATAAATTAATTAGGGTGAATTATATGTGATACTTCCAAACCCATTGGGCCTATACCGGGTCTGTCCTACCCAACCAGTTCATATTGACCCGGTTGCCTTCCTCTACAACTTACGGGTCACGCAGACCCATAATTGTCGACCTCGGGCGTTGCTGGAAAAGGCTCGATGAAGCACACGGTGCCCATCAATCGGTGGAAAACGACGAGAGAAGTGCAACGCCACCCTCCATTACCTGTTTGATGGCCGAAATCGCTGTATTTTTCGGTGTCAAAGCTTGAAACCCTCCACACCTCCGCCCTCCGTTGACCGTCTTAGCCCTCACCGTTTGATCCGAAACTGATATATTTAGTCTCCTCTCGTCGTGCTCTTTATCTGGACACCAGAATCGTAGCCGGAATCGTCCTCTCCCCCCCCCAGTGTTCCGTCGCCGCCGTTCCCCTCTAGCCTAGTTTCAGTTTCTAGCTTTTAGGTTTCTCGGTTTCCGTGCCTCTCTAATTTTATATTTCTTTTAATTCATATTTCATCTTTTACAACCCTACCCCTACCCCTGTCCTTAATACCTAATTACATTGAAGACCTATCCATATTTACAACCCTGCCATTTTCATGTTTATTGTTGTATTTTTTTTTTTTGTATTTAGCTTCACAAATTCATACCAACTCCGATTCGAGCGATCCTTGAGCTCTTCAATTTTTATTTTCCCTTGTAGAATTTATTAGAAAATATTTTGATCCTATTTAGATTTCCTCTAACTCAGTTCTAATTTTGTTTTAATTTTCTTATAAAATATGACGATCTATATCTCTTAAAATTTCCAATGAAATTTAGGATGGGGTGTTACACTCTCTCTCTTCCTATCAAAATTTGGCACATTCAACCCAACGAAACCATTACCTGTGTTGATGCAAGAATCGACAATCGATAATGTAAATGAGAATATTGTGAACCAAACTATAAAAGACATGAAAGATTTACGTGGTTCAGCCTTGACGGTCTACGTCCACGGTGGCAAAGACTGATCTCATTTTATTTCTTGCTCTTTTTTCCCAATATTTCCATCTCCCCTTTACATGTAATTTTGTCTCTTTTCATACCTGCCTAGCATGGTTTGAGTTGGTTAACAACAGTTGGGAGAGGTTACATAATCTTTAAATTAACTGGGTAACTGCTGACGATAACCAGGGGCGGCCTTGAGAAAAGAAAACTCTCCTTCTCTCTCTTTCCTTTTTCTCTTTCGATGCATCTTCCTTCTTTCCTTTTTCTTTTGGCGGCATATCTCTATTCTTTCTCTTCTCCAGCATTTCCTTCTTTCATTAGGTTAGATAGAGCTTGGGCCGGGCTATTCTAAGGAATTTGTGACAAGCGGGCCTAAGTCCTATGCATTCATACTTGGACTTGAATTTGGAATGGGTCGAAACTTGGTTTTGGATCTAAGCTCAACTCTAATCCAACCTATATTTTAGACTTTATATCTTAATTTTGGATCTTTCTTGGCTTGTGGTTGTAGCTTGTGTCTTGGGCTTTGGGCCAAAATTGGGGTACAACAAAACTCTCAATCCAATCCAATTCTTTTAGTTTCCATTGTTAGATCTTTGTCAGCTTTTTGAGATCTCGAAGAAAGCTCAGCTCTATCTATCGTTTTTGGGACCCGCTCCGAGCATCTTGGACTCGGGTGCTTTTTTCCACTCATGACTTGCCAAGGCAAGTTCCAAATATCATGCCTACTTTTACAGGCAAATCCAACCTAAATACTTGTTATTTTCACGTTTTATATATGGGTGAGCATATTTATTGGTGCCTCAAAATGCGTCGATGTTGTTGACAGATTAGAAAAGAGAGGATCAATACGCTTCCTCCTTGTTCTAACTAGACTTTCTTAATCCATGCGTTTTCATATTTTTATTTCGTTTGATCTTAGTTTCTTTCACTACAAGAAATCTGTCAATTATGGACGAAAGTGTTCTATTGGCAATTTTCGACTTCATACCGATGGAAGTTTCAATACGTTATTTACCAACGGTTTACTGACGCCTATTTTCCCAATTATTTTTCCCGTCGACAATATTTGGCGCCATTCATGGCGTGAATTTTTGCGATGCTTTATCGACGAAATTTTCGTCGGTGATATGTTAATTTACCAACAGATTTATTTCCGTCGCTAAATTATTTTTAGTTTATTTTTAATTTAGAAAATTCGTTACCGACAGAAATAATCCGTCGGTAATTTTTTTTTCATTTAATGTTTTAAGTTATTTAAAAATTAATTTACTTGCACTTACTGACGAAATTCTTTCTGTCGGTAATTTCTTTTATTTTCCCAAAAGTTAATTTTGGCCTACCCTTTATTCCAGTCTAGGGCACATGATCTTCCTCCGTTCTACCTTGCACCTCTGTTTCTCTTCTCGTTGTTCCGATTGCGAGCGTTGGTGATGGAAGCGGCATCTAATTGCATTTCCTCGTTCTCGCCTTGATCCACGTCCGGTTCAGATGCAAGAGTAGGTTAAAAGTAGCAAACGAAGCAAAAGTAGGCTGGTTGACCCCTCCGTCGGTATATACTTTTCTTGCATTTTATTAACTATTTTGGATTGCGTAAATTTTTCACGTTGAGCACCTTTTTTATGGATTTTTATTTTAATAAATATATTTTCAGGTTAATATTAGTTATTTTCAAGTTTTGATGATTGGTAAAAAAAATATACCGACGAATTACCGACTGAATAAAAATGTAATTTATTTAATATTTTTGACGGATTACCGACAAAAATTAAATTACAAACAATATTTTAAATAATATTGCCGACAGAAATTAAATAAAAATAATATTAGATATGGGAATTTAATTTTTCAAAAATATACTTAAATAATATTGCCGACGGATTACCGACAAAACTGCCTCGAAAACATATGAATTTGCCTTCAAAAAGAGTGTTTATTGCCGACGGAAATTTCGTCTAATTACAGACGGAATAAGAGTTTTACCGACAAAATTTATGTCGATAATTTATCGTTTTCTTGTAGTGTTTCGCGTTTCATGTTGGGTTGTGAATGTATTGGAATGATGGCTTCAAATGGATCGATATTGTAGGCGATAAATCTTTTCATATTCTCGGCACGACATGAGAAAGTAGGCAATAAATCTTTTCTCTTTGTATCAATTGTACAGGTAAAACATCTATGTTTGAATGAAAATCTGCATTATTTATGTCTCATAGTGATAAATGGACATTCTTTGGTTCATCTTACATGATATTCTTTGATGTGGAGTTGTGATGATGCCATTAGGTTCAAGATTACCTTTTGGCATTGTAATAAACTAATATTTACACAGACATGTGCATGTACTCTCACATGAGTAGACCTCGCAATTATTACTTGGAGTTAGTTTACTCTTTGGAGATTACAAAAGTATAGGAGCGTTTAGATCTGATTGGCGTGTGCTCCGTAACTCTTAATGTTTTGCCATTTATGCGTGGGCAAGATGGAGCCTAATTAGTGGGGGAGGTTAGTTTTCTTTCTTTTGTGGAGGTTTATAATTACGCACATGAAGCAGTAGTGGGGTAGCAAATTAGTAGCAGAATTGTATTGAGGAGTTCCTAGCTCCTCGAAGGCTAGGGTTTATCACTATTTTTCTATAACCCTGCAGTCGGTTTTCAAGAAACACATATAGATATTTTACCTTGTGTTCTTATTTGGTTTCATTTACTCAACATCTACTATGTATTTCACCTTATTATGCAAACGCCTTTTGAACATTGGAAGTACATTTGTCTCTTTTGTGTCTATCTTATAATTTTGTTGCTTTGCATTTTGTAATACGCTAAATGCTAGTGTACCCCAAGACGAAATTCACTTTCTTATCCTAATGTGCCATTTTAACTCTCACTCGTGCGGACGGCTCGCAACAATGTACTTCTTGCTTTCCTATATGCAATTAATAATTATTTGAAGTTTACAATGTAGGCATAAGTTTTAGCATTAATCTCTATTGCACTCCTTGATCCATATCTTCTTATACTAATTTGTATTCTTCTGTGGTATTGACCATGATGGGAAATTTTTATAATCATGCTCATGTTTAAGAATAATTATTATGATTTTATTTCTTTCCCGATCACTTGTGTTTTGAAGATGAGTTTATCCTTGATATTTGATTACAAATGACCCTCTATACAACTTTATTTTAATCCAACAAATGCGAAGATTTTGAGTAACTTTATTATGCATTTTTAATATTCTTGATATTTTTAATGCGGTCCCAGTCTTCTGTGCTTCATGAAAGCACGCATAGTTTTGATGGCACTTCATCCAAGTTTGGTATGTGTAGGATTCCAGGATTCGCTATAATGTACCAACTGTCCAAAATAAAAGTAAAACATTTAACAAGTGAACTTATTTGATTCGAAATCAGATGTTGTTGATTGCTTATATTTTGGCATGCGTTTGATGTCTGTAGAGCTGGGCTTTCTCATTCCTTTTGTTTGTCGAATATTAAACGTTTGATGCACTCGACCGTGAATTTTATCATGTATTTCCTTGAGAATAATTTATAGATCATCTTATACCATGGATTGCAAACATTTACAGGTGTTGGTGATTGTTATATTGCTGAGACTGCAATTTTCCATAATTCAGGTGTTTTTAAGCTGTAATTGATTCTTCGTGGTCCAAAATCCCATTTTTTTCTTCCAAATTTGAAGAAAGATCAACTCAAGGCGAATAGTTGTTTAACGTGAATACTATATACAAATCATCTATTTATTACATAACTTGGTTGTAATTACTCTATTGCTTAGTGTGAATCAATAGTGGTCTCTCCCTGAGGGCACCGCCGCATCTAGTTTACCGGCTGTTGCAACAAAAGCATACTCATACACGATGATTTTTGTAAGTAAATGTCTGCTTTTTGCTGATTTTTTAAGGATTGCCAGATTTCGTTAGATAATTTTCCTGCAGGAAGGGATGTCTATAAATTTGTAATTTGTAATTTGAACTTTCTGAACTGACTGACATCAGGTAGATGTATCTAATGGTGTGCGTGTAAGATGCTATCTTATCCTTTTTCCCATTTATTTATTTATAAATACGTAGAAAGTAATTTTTTTTCCTCTAAAAAATATTGGAAATTGCTTCCAGAGATTATTTGTGTCAATCATTTCTCTTTAACATGTTTTCATGTTATGCTACATAGATCCTGAAGATACTTACCTAGATACTTGTTTATAGGTAAATGTTCCTTCAAATTTTGATCTTCACTATTTCATGATTGTTTCACATATATTCCTTTCTTACCTCAGGAAAAGCTAAGTTTTTGTTGTTTGAATGTAACTTTGTTGATTCAATAATTTATTGTTGTATCTCTTACGAGAATGTTTGGTTCATACATTTTGCAGATTTATTTCTGTATGGATGTGGTGTCATATTCAACTTCTTAGGTATTCCTGTAGCTGCCATTTTCAAAGGCATGGATGTTAGGTATCTAGTATGAAAATTTTCCTTACCAAAAAACACACATGCTTTCTTGTGAATGACCTTAACCTATAAAGTTAGTGAGCTGGAATTGAACCACAGAGTTCACTTAATCCCCAATATTTTTACTTAAAGATTCCATATTTCCATGCTTTTAGGTCCTGGGAACTTGGATTTTTTGCAAGGATATTCGAAGGCTAAAATGCTTTTGATTTGCAATAATGCAACCCGAGGGATTTTGTCATCATTCTTTTTCAAAGATGCAGGTGGTTGTTTTTTCTCAACAACATTTGTATTCCCACTTTTAATTTCTGTGATCTGGATTGTTTTGTGTGCATTTTGTAGCGTTGTTATGATAGCATTTTATTTTGTCTATTATTAAATCAAACTTCTTCAATCCTTGCAAATAAAATCCTGAAAAAGTATTCATCAACTATGCAGCAATTTTTATGGGATATCATCTGCAACCCTGTTTGGCCATACCCTAACCATTAATTTCAATTTGGGAATATATATTGTCTTTATCTCGATGCACCAGGTATGCATAGTCTTAAAAAATCTTGCTCTTGCTTATGCACAAATTGTCCTGAAAGAGCTCAACCCAAGCCGAGGTTAATGGAGTCTACAAGTGCTTCGGGTATGATTAAATTGACCAACACGAATTGGTTGATTTGGAAGCCCAAGATGGAGGATATATTGTATTGCAAAGACTTGTATGATCCTATTGAAGGTGTGAAAGCAAAGCCAACGAGTATGTCAGATGATGACTGGAAGAAGTTGAATCGGAAGACAATTGGTCATATCCGACAATGGCTCAGTGACAGCGCATTTCATCATGTAGCAAATGAATACTGATGAGAGACAGCAGCTGAAAACAGAAAAACAGAGAAGGAAATTCTGGGTTTATTCTCTCACGCACAGTTTTGGAAACACTGACAGTTGGAGGGTTATTCATGGTCCGATTTGGCTGAATTTTGAACAGCAGTTAGATGACAGCTGGTTCTTCATTTGAACGGTCGAGATCTGATTTGGAGCTTCATAAGGTCAGTTTCGAAGGTAGTTTTCAGGCTGGTCAGTGAAGTTTTTTTTCCTGCAGTTTGTGTCTTCTTTATTTGTGCTTGAGCTCAAACCAATTTAAGGTGTTTGAGTAGAACGTGATTCCATTGTAAAATTGATTTATAGTGGATTTTGATCGGAGATCGTCCCGTGGTTTTTCCCTCTACACCGGAGGGTTTTCCACGTTAAATTTGGTGTTGTTATATGCTTTTGATTCATAGTTTTGTCATTGCATTTTTCTGTTGAATTTTCTGCTGGATTTAGTTGGAATATTGTGCTGGACTTTTGCTGGAATATCTGGAATATTACGCTGGTTGTGTAGCCTTGTTTTTGTGTACAACAATAGAGCGAGAGGAGGTTATAAAAAATTAAATAAACTATATCTCATGGTCAGTTATTTTCACCTCTTGAAAAGATTATGGATGAACATCAAAATCTTGGCCTAGAGACGGATAGTCAAAACAAGCAAAGCTAATTGCTTTTTCCTTTCTGCTAAATTATTATTTTCATTAAACAGTTCGAAGGATGCGTCGTTCATAAATACGACTGCCGGGGCAAATGAAGACGCAAGAAGTCCTCTAAAGCTGTCTATTAGAGATTTCTTTAATTGCAGCGGTGTTGAAGGTCGTTATTTTTTGTAGGCTAGTCATCAAATTGGACATGACGAAAAGGCACCACTTCTTCCCAGCTGAAGTCGGTAGGCTTTTGCGTGCGTTATGCTTGCAACGTGAATTCAGTTGAATCTCTTACGAAAATGTTTTTAGAGTGTACTTTCTCAATTCTGAGTCTGCTGAACTTTTGAGATTGAGGAGATCATACGCATGTAGTTATACAATAGGAAGTCATATATATATATCTATAACTTTCTTTGCGATTGGTTTCTTTTTCATAGGAGTCCACCTTTCGTATTTCGTGCAGTCTAAAGATGATTCCATGCGGACCATACCATTGTCATCCCAACAAGAAAGCTCTGTGAATGTGATACCGATACCGTATCTGTAACTTTAAGAAGTGCGGCCGCCATTCAAATATTGGAACATTATACTTATCTTCCTGTTCCTTTTGACAGTTAACTTGCTCTGCTACTGCACAGCATAAATTGAAATGCATATTCAATCAATTGAACAAGTAGTCTTTATGGATCTGATCCGGTGGGATAATAGTTACTTTACGACTTCATATGAAAAATGAAGTACGGACATCGATTTCCTGTCTACTTTTACAAATTGGCAGAAACTGTTACTTAGGAAGCTAATTTCCTCCATTTAACGGCCACAACAAAAAACTAATACAAACCTCTCTCGCTCATCTTTATTATTATTATTGATCGAAGAATAATCAGTTTATTATTTCTCTCTCTCTCTCCCCTCTTCAAAAACAGAATAAATCATTTCTTCTCTCCTAGAAGCTCCTTGGTCTCCAAATCTCCATCCCCATTTCACTGCTCCTCTGATCTCATCGCCGCCCTATCTCTCTCCAATTCGAAATCATTCACCAAGTTTTTGGGTTTTCGGTAGCTGTGGATATGGAATCGGATGATGAATTCGACGCGATGCAGGACGCGGCGGCTGATTCAGCTGAAGATGATTTCTATAGTGGCGGCGAAGACGCCCTTGACAGTGATGACGCTGATGTTGCCGACTACGACTTTGACAACGATTCTGATGACGCCGCTGATATCCTTTCCCATCGCAACCAGGTGGGGCTTTCACTTTAATTCACCCTTTCCAAATTTCAATAAATTTGGAGCTTTTTCTGCTAGCCCTGCTTTATTTTCTCATGTTGGATCTTTTTTCTATCTTTCATTTGCTGTTTTATCGCAATATCAACTCCATTTTAGCTCGAATTTTTTCTTTTATGTCTGATTTCGATTTTATGATGTTTGGTATTCTTTCCATCTCTCATTTGGTGGTTTGTCCCGATATCAACTCCATTTTAGCTGGAATTTTGCCATTTATGTTTGATTTCGATTTTGACAAGTGTTAGCTAATTTCGCTTGTTGTGGTTCCTGGGTCGGTGGTGAGTTCATTTGTTTTTGTTAGCGTGGAATCACGGTCATTGTATTTCTTCTGGATTGGTTTCTCTTATGGAGTCGAAATCTATTACAAGTTCTACTCTTTTGATTTGGCTCAATTCCTTCTTCTTTTGTTGGTTTTAGGGAGTATTTGCTTTAAGTACAATTTGATATAGTGTGGAACCAAGAGTTTCTTATATTTGTGCTTATTTCTTTCATACTCATGTCTTTGAAATTTTTTATCTCCCATCTACTGGGTTGTTTTTTTTATGAGACACCAACATTTTTTTAACGTGGAGCCTTCTTGAATCTGAGGCAACAGTGCTTGATTTTGATGCTGGTTTCTTTTGGCAGATGTTTTGATGATATTTGTTTTAGTTTTAAGTACTGTAACTCTATGGCTTCTTTTTTTTTTTTTTTTGATCTGATCCTTTTAATGCTCTGAAATCTAAGTGCCTGTTGGTTCTGTTGATGTGAGTTCAGTTGAGTTTTTAGACTAGGTTTATGTGGTGGTCAATATGTCCAAAATGTTCTGTTGGTCCAGATAGAAATAGGATGATCGTTATGTGTTAGCATAAATGATGCACCTTTAGGGTTTTAACAAAAATATGGATACTGGCTTCAATCAGAGGTATACGATTGGGAAGGGCTGATTGCTTTTAATTTTTGAGACATTTCTAGTTCTTTTGGATTTTTTTTTGTCACTGTTTTCCTTGTCAAGTTGTGGCCGTTTACTCTACTAGAGACCATACCTTTATGAGACTTGGCCTAAACATTCTGTTGCATATGTCTGCACGATCCTTCATCCTTACTCTGTCTTGTCTATTTTTTTAGCAAAACTACACCATTTTGAGTGAAACGGATATCGGTCAACTTCAAGAAGAAAATATTCGGAGGATATCTACTGTGCTTTCCATTCCCAAGGTTTCGGCGAGCATCCTACTTCGCAACTACAATTGGTAAGGCATTGTGATTGTCATGGCATCTTTTGTTTTGTAATAAGATCTTTTCAATTCTTTTGTTCTGATCAGAATTATAAATGGATTGGCTATTTTTGTGTGTTTTGTACTGTAAGCAAGTAGAGATTAGGATATAAATTTCATTCGTTGCATTATTTGGATATCCTTAAGCCATGGGATTTGGTGAGTTTTTGGAGTTTAATTTTCTCATGTAGCCGACCCCAAACTTTTGGGATAAAGGCTCGGATGACGATGATGATGAATGTTCTAATGGGTGCATGTGTTATTTGCTCTACCAGGAGTGTCAGTAAAGTTCATGATGAATGGTTTGCAGATGAAGAAAAAGTTCGCAAGGCTGTTGGCTTATTGGAAAAGCCTGTGGTTTGGTTTCCAGATGGCAGAGAAGTAAGCTGTCATCTGTCAATTGCATTATGCTCTCTGTACAAAGGCTGGGATAGTAGAAATCTAATTTGGTTCTCTTCAAGTTGTAGCATCTTATCCATATTCATGTCTTATTTTTTTAACATTGTTTCTGGTTTGACAGCTGACTTGTGGAATTTGTTTTGAGACTTATCCCAGTGAGAGGCTGCATGCTGTTGCATGCGGTCATCCTTTCTGTCGTTCATGCTGGACAGGTTTGTCTTGATGGCTCTTCATTTTCCCTTTAAAATAACTCGGTTTGTTTTTAGTTTAAGATTTAAATAATTAGTCTATATATCTCTTCTGGCTTCTGCTTGTACATGTGAACTTCATTCAGACAGCTCAGAAAATAACTTGCATTTACTTCTTCAAATCATATGTATGACCAGATTGCATTTTGTTAGATAGTTGGATTGTCTTTAACTTGATGCTTATACTAGCTATCTAGGGATCTTTAATGATAATATTATTACCCACACTATTGTATTAATGTTTGCTCCTATGCCATGTGACTCTGGGTAATAATATTAATATTCTTCGATTAAAACTCTCTAATACTGAATCATATTTCTGACCAGATTGCTATGGACTTGCATTTTGTTAGATAGTTAGATTTTCTTAAATCTTGTATCTTGATGCGTAAACTAGCTATCAAGGGATGTTTGATGATATTATTATAGTTAGTTAATCGAGAGCAGTGAAGAAAGGAGGAGGAAGAAGAAGACTACAGAAAGAAAATCAATTCTCGTATATTGATCTGCAGAACTCAAACCCTAGAGAAATAATAATAACATAGAAGGACAAAGACTAAAACACCCTTACAATATTTAACTAACACCCCCTTCAAGCTAGAGCATACATATTGACCATGCTCAGCTTCTTACAGAATTTATGAAATACAGATGAAAAAAGAGGTTTAGTAAGGAAATCTCCTAAATGAGAAGATGAGAAAATATAAGGTGTACTAATATCTCCCCTCAAGAATAAATCTCTAATGAAGTGACAGTCAACTTCAATATGCTTTGTACGCTCATGGAAAATGGGATTATTTGCAATATAAATTGCCGCTTGATTATCACAATACATAGCCATGGGACGAGGAACTTTTAACACCAAAATCAGAGAGGATGAAAAAGATCCATAGCACCTTAGACGTGGTGTGTGCCATGGCCCGATATTCCACTTCTGCACTAGAGCGAGCTACTACTTTTTGCTTTTTAGAACGCCCAGTGACTAGATTATCACCAATAAAGGTACAATATCAGAAGTAGAACGGTGATCAAATCGAGATCTAGCCCAATCAGCATTACTACATCTGGACACTTGTAGGGAGGACGCGTGATAAAATGAACCATGCCCAACAGTGCCTTTTATATGGCAGATAATACGCCAAACTGCATCAAACTGAGGAGAACAAGGAGCCTGCATAAATCTGCTAAAAGGCAACTCCAACAAAGGATGCATATGAGTTTGGAAAATCATAACTACCAAAATGCATACTCATTTTTAGTTTTTTCATTCCAACAAGGAATGTATATGAGTATGTAAATTTGCATCCTTTCATTTGAGTTTCCAAATATACAAACTCAAGTAGGAGAGAGAGTGAGTTTGCATATTTTTGAGAGAGTAAAAATGAGTTAGTTAATTTAGGAACCATTGTTTGAATGAAAGAGTTTTGAGAGTTTGTAAATGAATATGTAAACTACTTTTTGAGTATGTATAGTACATTTTGGAAACTTATTTTACATATCAATGCTATCAGCATAGGCAATGCCAAGACGAGTAACAGTGAGATACATTAATTTGCCAACTATGGGGAAGAACTGGTGACTGTAGCGAGCGGGAGTGCGAGGAGCGCGGGTGTGAGCATAGTGGGCTGAAGCTGGTGCGGACGAACCGAAGCCTCTGAAATTCAATTCTCTTATATTGATCTGCAGAACTCAAACCCTAGAGAAATAATACTAGTGTAATTTAGGTTTCAGCTGAATAGTTACTCCACTCTAGGAGGAGCTTGTTATTTTATTAAGACAACATTACACAGTACATACATGTATTACAATGCTACCCTTAGAGACACCTTTCATAACACGCCCCCTCAAGCTGGAGCATAGATATCAACCATGCCCAGCTTGTTACAAAGATATGTAACCCGACTCCCAAACAGTGGTTTAGTAAGAAGATCTCCTAATTGCTCTCCAGTCTTCACATGATTTAAAATTATTTCTCCAGTGGGTATCTTCCGTCGAATAAAATGACAGTCAACTTCTATGTGTTTTGTACGCTCATGAATTACAGGATTAGTGGCAATATGAATTGCAGAGCGATTATCACACCATAACTGAGACGATTTGGAAATCGGACATTTTAACTCTTCTAAAAGATGCCTCAGGTACGTCACTTCACTAGTTACATTAGCAAGAGCCCGATACTCAGATTCTGCACTAGAACGAGCTACAACACTCTGCTTCTTACTCTTCCAAGACACAAGGTTCTCTCCAACAAATACACAAAATCCAGAAGTAGATCTTCGATCATCAGGGCAACCAGCCCAATCTGCATCAGAGAATCCTTCAATACGAACATGTCCATGATTCTCATACAACAAGCCTTTCCCAAGATGAGACTTCAGATATCGCAGAATATGAGTTACAGCATTCCAATGAGGAACGCGTGGCTCAGATAAGAATTGGCTCACTACACACACCGGAAAGGCAATGTCCGGTCTAGTAACAACCAAATAGTTCAGCTTGCTTGCCAACCTTCTGTACCGTTCAAGATCAGAGTAAGTGTCACCTTCTTCCCGGGATAACTTCGTACCTGGTACCATAAGAGTATCACTGGGTTTGGCATCAACCATACCAGTATCTCTCAACAAATCCAGAACATACTTGCGCTGAGATAGAAAGATTCCGCGCTTACTTCTCGTCACCTCAACTCCCAAAAAATAACGAAGACATCCCAGATCTTTGGTATCGAACTTGGCTTGAAGAAAGTGTTTAAGAGAAGTTATCCCCACACTATCACTACCAGTAATAACAATATCATCAACATATACCACTAGAAATATGTTTCTAGCAGTAGAAAGTCTGTAGAATACTGAATGATCTTTTTCGGATTGTTTAAGGCCAAACTGAACAACAACATGACTGAACCTCCCAAACCATGCCCGTGGCGACTGTTTCAACCCATACAAAGACTTGCGTATGAGGCATACTTTGCCAGACTCCCCCTGAGCAAGAAACCCAGGAGGTTGCTCAACATAGACTTCTTCCTGTAAGTCGCCATGCAAGAAAGCGTTCTTAACATCCAATTGATGTAACGGCCAGCCATAAGAAGCTGCAAGAGAGATGGGAACACGAACGGAACTAAATTTGGCAACCGGAGAAAAAGTATCAGTATAATCAACGCCATACACTTGAGCATAGCCTTTGGCCACCAAACGAGCCTTTAGACGAGCAACGGAGCCATCAGGATTCATTTTCACCACATACACCCATTTGCATCCAATCGCCTTCTTGCCCGGAGGCAAAGAAACAAGATCCCAAGTCCGATTCTGGTCAAGAGCAGACATTTCCTCTTGCATGGCTTGTAGCCAGCCCGGAGAGGAGAGAGCCTCGGGAACAGACTTGGGCACACAAACGGAATCCAAGGTACAAATAAAGGCCTGCAAAGGAGCAGAAACACCAGTATAGGCAATATGAGCAGAAAGAGGATATTTACCACATGTCCGGCGACCCTTTCGGAGTGCAATAGGTAAATCAGGAGAAGGATCAGATGCCAAAGGAGCCGATACAGTAGGGGTGGTGGCCACATCAGGAAATTTATATACGGAATATGGACCACGAGAATATACCTGGAGATGAGGAGTAGTGGTGGTAACATGAATGAGATCATACCGTAACAAGGAATCAAGAAGAGGAAGAGACTCATCAGGTAAAGGGACATGTGGAGAAAAAACAGAAGACTCATGGAATGATACATCAGCCGATACCAGATAGCGCCTCAAATCAGGAGAATAACATCGGTACCCCCGTTGGGTGCGGGAGTAGCCCAAAAATATGCAACAAAGGCTCTTGGGGTCCAACTTGTTCAAGGTAGGACGAATATCACGAACATAGCAAGTACAACCAAAAATCCGCAATGGAAGAGAATGAAGAACCATGCCGGGTGCAAGAGTAAGGAGGGGAATGTCTCCCTGAAGAACGGAGGAGGGCATGCGATTAATCAAATAGGTGGCAGTCAAGACAGCATCGCCCCAGAAGGTTTTAGAGACCTTCATATGAAACATAAGAGCACAAGCCACCTCCAGTAGATGGCGATTCTTGCGTTCGGCAACACCATTCTGTTGGGGCGTATCTGGACAAGAAGACTGATGAATGATTCCATGAGTAGAGAAGAACGCCTGAAATTGAGAAGAAAAATATTCTCGACCATTATCACTGCGCAAAATACGAATAGGAACAGAATATTGAGTTTGAATCTCAGCAAAAAAGGCACAAAAAGTCTTATAAACCTCAGAACGATCACGGAGAAGAAAAAGCCAAGTAACTCGACTATAATCATCTACAAAGGTAATAAAATAACGTGAACCATTTTTAGAAAGAACCGGGCAAGGCCCCCAAACATCAGAATGAATAACATCAAATGGAGCGGCAGCTCTTTTATTAATACGTGGTAAGTACGATACACGATGATGTTTAGCAAACTGACAGGACTCACAAAATAACTCAGAAACAGAATCAACAGACGGACAAAGACGTTTCAAACTTGATAAATTAGGATGACCAAACCGACAATGAAGATCTAAAGGGGAAGTAGACAGCAATGCATATGACATAGAACAATCGGCATCCAGTACATAAAGTCTTTCTGGAGTACACCGTCCCCTACCAATCGTCTTCTTCGTCAAAAGATCCTGAAAAATACAACAGGAAGCATAGAAAGTTACTCGACAATTCAGTTGTTTCGTAAGACCACTGATAGATAGTAGGTTACATGGTAAACCAGGTAAATATAGTACAGAGGAGAGGTCAAAAGATGAGGTAGGAGAAGCTGTGCCTTGACCACAAACCGGTACTGGAGTACCATTAGCTACCTGCACTGGTGGATAATTGACAAGAGAAGAATAATTACGAAGCATACCAGTATCACCAGTCATATGATTTGTCGCACCAGAATCAACAATCCAAGATTGTTTGAGAGCAGTACTCAAATGTGCTGAGGGTGCAGAAGAAGCAGAAGGAGGAGCCTCAGAGGACCCCTGATTCGCAAGTAGGCGTGAATACTCATCAGCAGAAAGAGTCACAAAACTAGCAGGATGGTCAACAGTAGTGACAGTATGAGCTGAGCCACTGGCTTCCCATGTAATTTCCAGCAACGATTTTGAGTATGGCCAACATTATTACAATGGAAACAAATAAAACGACCATCAGCAGTGCGACTTTGGCGGCCACCACTACCACCACGACCACCTCCACGGCCACGAGTACGACTACCACTACCACTACCACTACCACGTCCTCCAGAAATAACCAATGCAGAAT
This sequence comes from Euonymus europaeus, assembly GCA_963580455.1. NCBI lineage: Eukaryota > Viridiplantae > Streptophyta > Magnoliopsida > Celastrales > Celastraceae > Euonymus > Euonymus europaeus. Next base: position 253,811 of record OY756965.1, read on the forward strand.
TCTCAGAAGCAGAACAGCACCCAAAATAGGACCAGTGGAACGATTGGCTAGTGCATATGACTCAGTAAGCGAAGTCTCTTTACTAGAAAGAATTTGGGCACGTGCAGTCTCAAATTCGGAACGCATACCACTCAAGAACGCAAAAATAGCCAATTGTTCTCGCTGTTTTGTCATTTTCTCCACATCCGCACTAATAGGCATAAGAGTATTCATGTCTGCAAACACACGTTTGTAATGAGCAAAATATTCCTCCAAACTCTGGTCTTTTTGTTCAGGGCGAAAGAATGCTTGAGACACATCATAGATTCTATGGATATCATCTTTTCCAGAATATAGGAGAGGTAAATAATCCCAGAGTTGTTTCACAGTGTCACAATGGGAAACCATATCAGCCACTGAACTATCCATAGAATTCACCATTTGCGTGTACAAACGAGCATCATCGCGAAGCCAAAACTTCTTGATAGTAGAGTCTGTGGCAGACTCGGGGGGTCTTCAGTCAAGTGATCTTCCTTGTCCAGCCCACGAATAGACAGCTTGACTAATTTCTTCCATTGTTGAAAATTAGAACCATCCAGACATTTGTTCACCAGTTTAGTGGATGAAGATACAATCTCAGACACCACTGTTTTCGTTTCAGAAGTGGAAGAGGCCATAATCACAAGCCAATAAACAGCCACACACTTACCCGAAGCTGGACGACCAACAGTAATGCAAGAGTGCAATACCAAAAGAGAATTTACGAGAGAAACAATACAACTGTGAAGAATTCCAAGCTCACATAATCACCCGAAGCAGGAACAAACACCACAAGGCATGAATAGAGACAGAAATCACCGGAACACAAGTCGAAGAACAAAAACCGAAGGCACCAATCAAGACAGAATATACTGGAGGAGATAATTGTGCCAGAAAGCACCAGAATCAAGGCAGAAGCCGAACCAGATTTCACTGGAACATCAGATTATCCCACCGGCAAGAAATAGAAGTCACCGAAAAACCCAGAGAACACTACCAGTAGAGACAGAGAGCAACAAAAGCCGAAACAGAGAGCATTAGCTGAGATAGAGATCACTGGAAGTCACCAACAGCTTAGACAAAGATCACCAAAGTCCAAAACAGAGATCACTAACAAAGACAGAGAGCACCGATGAGCTCATTCCAGTCCGAAAGAGCTCGGGACGAAGACAGAGAGCACCAATGAGCTCATCCCAGTGCGAAACAGCTCGGGATCGCGCGCTGCTACAGATCGCGCGCTGGTTTCGGAACTCGAGTCGAGTTGCTACAGATCGTGCGCTGCCGGAAACCTCAGCAGAACTCGCAACCTCCTTTGGTTGACAGAAGCCTCACCACTCGCAGAAGAAATCACGAAGAAGTCACGCAAGGCGACGAAACCAAAAAACCAGAAATGCGCGTCGACAGTGCGAGTCGACGAGAAAGCAGATGGTTGCTGCGGGAGGATTCAGATGACTAATCGACTCTCATGAATAATTTCAGATGGTAGAAGAAATTGAATTTTAGGCAGTTTTACAGTTTGGGTAGCAAACCAGGAAGAAGCGGTGCAGCAGAGTTAGAGTTCGCGTTTCGGCTCCGATACCATGTAATTTAGGTTTCAGCTGAATAGTTACTCCACTCTAGGAGGAGCTTGTTATTTTATTAAGACAACATTACACAGTACATACATGTATTACAATGCTACCCTTAGAGACACCTTTCATAACAACTAGCATAGAAGGACAAAGACTAAAAGAGCCTTACAATATTTAACAATTAATACCCACACTATTGCATTAATGGTTGCTCCTATACTATTTGACTGTAATAATAATATAATATTGTTCGATTAAAACTCACTGATACTTTAAGTGTATTTTCTTCAATTTTTTTTGCAAGGAGACATTATTTCATCATCGTCGTCATATTCTTTGGGTGCAACTAATAATCAATGCCATGTAATCTATAGCTTGTTGCCACTTACATGAAATTTTTCTTGGAAAAATTTGTTTTCTTTTCTCCTTAGTATGATTATTTTCTTGTTCGCAACAGGTTTTTGCATTTTCCTTGAGCTCTTCTTATGTGGTCTGTTTTTGTCTGTCCTCTCTCCAGGTTATATTAGCACTGCTATTAATGATGGTCCAGGATGTTTGATGTTGCGATGTCCTGACCCATGCTGTTGTGCTGCTATTGGTCAAGATATGATTGATTTCGTAGCTTCTGGTGAAGACAAGGAGAAGTATTCTCGCTACTTCATTAGGTCTTATATCGAGGACAATAGAAAGGTAATTTTGATTTAGCTACTTAAAATGTTTATCATACTCAAAAGGAGTGAAACATATCATGCTTACCTATATTTTCCTGTCCTCCTATGTTCTGTTTCTGATTTGCATTTCTGGCTTGACATCTTTATTAATATTTATGTAGCAAGTCTATGTTCTAGGGAGTATGAAATTGGACTATATTGATTTAGACCATATTGAATGGCGAAAGAAAAGCCTGAACTGTGACCCCAAAGAAATATGGGTTCACGCTTCTGGTACTGAATAGTTGGGTCTTAGGCATAGCTGCTTTGTTATCTGTTAAAACCATTGCAGTAGCATTTATGATTCTACAAATATTTTCAGAAAGTTCTATTTTTGACCTGCAATTAAAAAATCTTGAATGGTTATTTTGTAGACAAAGTGGTGTCCTGCTCCAGGCTGTGATTATGCCGTGGATTTTGTTCTTGGCAGTGGAACCTATGATGTTACTTGCGGCTGTTCATATAGCTTTTGCTGGAATGTGAGTGATTGTATATGGATCTATATCTTTTCCCTTTTGTTCTCCTTGCCAACAAAATTAGAATACTCGCACTAATTAATGTTTGTCAAAATCACTTCCTTTTTTTTTCCTGTATATCCATAAACATGTCTCTCTAGCCTCCACATCTCTTAAATTAGTGCCACTTCGCGTGGATTCGATCTTGCAGTGTACTGAGGAAGCCCATCGTCCTGTGGATTGCAGCACTGTCTCCAAGTGGATTCTGAAGAACAGTGCCGAGTCCGAGAACATGAACTGGTATGGCACAATATCATCAAATCTAAATCCACCTTTCGTACTATATAGAACTGCTGAAGTCAGCTGGTTCTCAATTATGTTCTCTATTCTGTTTCTTTTTTGGGCACTGATGTTGGATCATGTTTGTTTCATTTCAGGATATTGGCTAATTCCAAGCCTTGTCCTAAGTGTAAGCGACCAATCGAGAAAAACCAAGGCTGTATGCATATTACATGCACACCACCCTGTAAATTTGAATTTTGCTGGTAAGCTTGTATACTTTGCTAGAGACATCACTTTTACCTGGAATCGTTTTTTCCAGAGTTCACGAAGTGATGTTGTCTTGTATTTTTGAGCACTTGAAATAGTGTTGCTGGCCTTGTTCCCTTGGTTATTTAACACAATTTCTCTAAGATTCACAGATTTTGTTTCATTTTCTATTTTTCAATGTTGTCTTCTATTTGATTTCATTTTATTTAACTGAAAAATTATTGTGATGAATAAAAGCTGTTGTAACTAAGTTAACGTGATATTGCATGTGGTTTTCACTTACACATGCATTAAGGCTTTGCCTTGGTGCATGGTCGGATCATGGTGAGAGGACTGGCGGTTTTTATGCATGTAATCGTTATGAGACAGCAAAGCAAGAGGGAGTGGTGAGTTATATAATTCAATTCTTTATAACATCTTAAGGATATTATATTGTGTTCTCGTGGCATTGTCATTGAGAATAGTAGTTTGTATGGCTAAGACTCTTCTTTTGCATACAGTATGATGAGGCTGAGAAGCGAAGAGAGATGGCGAAAAATTCCCTAGAGAGGTATACTCATTACTATGAACGCTGGGCAACCAACCAATCGGTATGTCCGATTCTTTTGAGATTGTGGTGTCCTAGTAAAGACATTGGAATTAAATTGCATTGGACTTCTTTATTATGTGTAAGCTTGTTGCTTTGTCTGCAATTATTAAGAGTTTTGTGCCATGGGAATATGGAGTCTTTCCCTTTTTTAGTTGTTTGGCAACATATTTTGGCAGTGTTGTATTTTACAATTTTCCTCTAATTAGAAGAAAATCATCGCGTATGGTTGTCAGCTGTCCTCGTTTATATCCTTGTAGCTTTCAATCAATTTAATATATTTGGTGGGGACTTACTGTTGTTTGCTCTAAAGAGTCTCTGTATAGTTGGAGAATCTTTTGGTTTTTAAGGCCTAATGGAACTAATGAGACAGTTTCTTTTGGTAGTTAGGAATTTGTTTTTTAGTCTCTGAATTTTAAGGTACTCTGCAACTTGTAACCTTGAATGGGAAGATTAGCAGAAACGAGGGCTTTTTGTTACCATCCCTGGTTAATATTCCTGGAAACAAATAGCAGAATATTCTTGGAGAAATAAATGGGCATAGTGCTTCATGGAAAATTTGTTTTCAATCACAAAATTCTAGTTGTCAAGACATTGCAACAAGCTCATAGATGTCTTCAATCTATATGAGATCTGATATTGTATTTCTCTATCTGACATTTCTTGCTCTTTGATAATCTGAATGTTGTCTTGAGTGTTTTTTAGTCCGCTTGCAGCCATATACTTCTTTCGCTTCTTGGGGTTTCACTTTCATGGTGATCCTTGATAAAATTTCTCTTTTTCACTCAAATGAAAAAGAAAGTGTTACCACTTACCATCCCTGGTAAAAGGTGTTGCTGTTTCAGTTAATTGTCTCCCCATTAAATGTAATCCCTTGGTGTTGTGTTTGGTGGAACTTTGGCTAGTTGAAAGTTGGTAGAAGGAAAATGGCTACTAAACCATAGCATGGTTGAAACTTTTGATACGTGCCTCTTTTATTAGACAACAGCAGTGGCCATCGTATTCTAAAATAAGCCACATCACTGATTTAGCAAAGTTCCAACTTTTTTCTTGACCAAAATAAATCTCAACTTGCATGAATTTATTTCTTGTGATCTTATTTACTCCATTCACTTAATTTGGAATATTTTTTGCTGCATTTTCTTTGCCATTTCAATTGTTATGAGGCATGTCAATAGCATATCAGTTAGTTATTTATTTTTTCATTGCAGTCTCGGCAAAAAGCGTTGGTTGATCTACAGCAAATGCAAACTGTGCATGTAAGTATAGCTTTTGCTTTAGTTGTTTCTCTGTGGTCATGCTAATTAAGCTGATTTCATGTGCCAGTTTGGCAAAAGCTATTGTGAAATCTCCAAGTTATATTTGACCCTGGAAATGCGGGGTCTATGTGTTTGATTTTGCATTTTTGTATCCTCTTGAGATGAAAGTAGAGATCAGAGTTTGTAGGACTCAAGATTAACAACACTCTTTTCTCATGTACTAACTATTAATATCTCTTTTTGTTTTTTTTGTTTTCATCTGCAGTTATCTTTAATTAAGAACCAAATTTACCAGTACTTTTTTTTGTTTCTTTAAGCTGCAAATTGCTTCTTATGAAATGAAGATCAGAAACATCAACTTACAAAAATATGCCTGGATCTTTTCTAGTACTTTCTGGATTATTAAAATATATATAAATGATGAGAAATCCCTCGGCTCAACAAGTTAACTTATAACTAATATTGGCATGACGCTTGACAGATTTGTTTAGTGATTGCAGCCTTGATTTCCTTTTGTTGGATAATGCGTAGTTTTAATTGGTATTTTTCTCTTCGCACCCGTTCCGGTCTCCGCTCGGGCGAGTGCCTAAATCTGGCTCTTCAAGTACACCATGCCCTTTTTTCCTGTACTTAAAAATGACACCAATTATGATGATTGTGTTTATAACAATGAAAGAGTAATTCTGGACCTGAATGTTCTTTATGGCTGTGAAGTGTGCTTTAACAGCAGTTTTTTAGCTTCTTTTATGCTGTGTTCATCTTTGCCAAAGTCTGGTTTTGCATTTTGTTATTGATGGAATACTTGACTTGTAATATTGATTTGTAGCTTGAGAAGCTGAGCGACATGCAGTGCCAACCTGAGTCACAGCTGAAGTTCATAACGGAGGCCTGGCTTCAGGTAATTTATGAGTGCTGTGTGGGAAGATTAGTCGCCCAAATGGTTGTGTTTACCAAATGTGCATTTGTTTTTGATAACATCAATTTGCATTTTCTGCAGATAGTTGAATGCAGGCGAGTTCTCAAGTGGACATACGCCTATGGATATTACTTACCAGAGTACGAAAATGCCAAGAGGCAGTTCTTTGAGTACTTGCAAGGTATTATATTAAAAATCTAAACCCTGAAATCTAGTTTCCATATTTTATAATCTAATAAACTGTCATGCAGGTGAGGCTGAGTCCGGATTAGAACGACTTCATCAATGTGCAGAAAAGGAGCTGCAGGTTTACCTAAATGGTGAGGGGCCTTCTAAAGATTTCAATGAATTTCGCACAAAGCTTGCTGGACTAACCAGGTGATTTTCAACTCTAAACTTATAAGAGCTATAAATTCGTATTAGTTCAAGCCAATAGAATTTCAGGATACTGTGAGTTTTCTGTGTAAAAAGCTGTCCTTCTCAACAGATCAGCTTCGACTAAGATTAGCTTGGTCTGTAGGCTCTAGCTTTTCCTAGTTACCTTCCTCAAAAATAGAGCTAGGCTGTCCAGTTTTCTATAGTTATCCAGACCAGGTGTGGTAAGCACATTTTATTTGGTCACTTTGCATTTTGTGTAAGTGAGGTTCCAGCACAGGTACAGAGTTTCTGTCCTGCAGAATCACCTTGCCCTTAATTTGGATTTTCTCATAGCCTTGGATTTTTTTTTACCTGATTTTCTCCTGTTGCTGGCCTTTATCTGGATTTTTTAATCTTTTTTTTTGGAATTTCTAAGCTATTATTGATATGTTAGCGTGTTCATACAGTGTAACTCGCAACTACTTTGAGAATCTGGTCCGGGCCCTGGAGAATGGTTTATCGGATGTAGATGCCCATGGTGCCTCTAGCAGAACAGTGAACTCAAAGAGCTTGGGAAGTGGGAGCATTCGGGGGAGAGGTGGGAGGAGCAGCAAGGGTTCAACATCCAGATCGAGCGGTCCCATTAGAAATGCGGACGATTCAAGCTACTGGTCTTGCGAGCACTGCACCTTTGCAAATGTCAGGTCGGCCACTATTTGTCAGATGTGTCAGCAACGTCGGTAGACCTCATTTTCTGCGCTGATCGACCCACATTTGATGGGAACATGTTGATTTATGCTTCCTTAGCTGCCTTGGGGAAGAGTTCTGTGACATTACGTGGGAGGAAAGAGTACCAGCAGTCTTTACCTGAAACAAGAACTTTGATGACGGTACAGGAGAGATAAACTGGAAAAGGGTAGAAAGGGAAGGTAGAGCCTAGAGAATTATTTTCATGCGACATGGTAGAATCAGCTGTACATATTTCCTGCCATCTTAACTTTATATCAATATCCTGTATCAGGTTCAATTGCAATTGTATTATCCTGTAACATTAAGATAAATTCATTCAAGATTACTAAACGAATTTGTAGCATGCTTGAATCTTTCGAGTGGATTGTAGCCATTTGTGGACGATGGGCTTCATAAGTCCTATACTCGTATCTAGTATGTAATAAATGTCAGTGTTGTACGAGCCACAGAAATTCCCCAGACGTAGCTTTATTTTGCACAATGTGATGTGAAGAAATGATTCAAGTAAAATCATCCACCAGTCATCTCGCTTGCATTTTATTTTCTCTTCCTTCTTTTTGGTCCCTGGTTGGTAAAAGGAGCTGGCAGGCTCTTGCAAGCTGTATGAAAGGGTGATGCCTCAAGGCGCTGTATTATTCATTTATTTCTGTTATTGTTTGTTGAGGTAGAGTCAAACCTAAGATGTTGGGCACTTTAATCAAAAGGTTTATGTACGTCAATCTTGGTGTGAGGTAAGAGGTATACGAGGCAGAAATCCTCATCTTCTTATTGAAGTTTAAACCCCATATTTATTCTCGGACATCTCATAAATGTCGAAAAAATAAATGTGATTCTAAAAACACTCAAATCCTCTTCTTGTGATCGTAGTCCAAACTGAGTCCTAACCGTCCCATTGGAAAAAGAAACAAAAACAAAGAAATGCAGAAAAACACCCCCACCCAACAAATCACAAATTAGCGTCACCAAACCCCCTCCCTCGTCTGTACCCGACAATTGATAGTCTCAGTCGACTAAGCATCAGGAGTTCAAATCTTGCATTTTTGCAAGCACAACCTGCATGTTCCTTGTCGTTGGAAAACAGAGGAGAAGAAAAATGTGGTTCTCCATGGACATGCTATCTTCTAAAATGATGGATGCAAAGTAATTTTTTTCTTGGAAAAGTAGTTAAAAAGGATGCACTTCTTTAATTGAGGGTTTTAGGCAATGGGATGTCCAATGATAAAGACGGAGTTCAAATAGCGTCCGCCATTGAAATATGAGACATGAATTCTTTACAAACCTCCGTACAAATAGAGAAGTGTACTGTGCACGTTTACTGATTGAAACAAAGTATGCAATCTCTCTTTTGTACCTCTCTCTCTCTCTCTCTCTCTCTCTCTCTCTCTCAAAAGGCAATACAATCCTACAAAAGTAAGTAACGAGAATTCATTACAAAAGATTTTATAATAATAGTAGGATTCCTCATAAAGCAATAAAAGGATACTCCCAATAATAAGAAAAGTAAAAACGATCAAGTCGTGCCTTATCATCATCATGAAAAATAAATTTAATGTGATGAAAGCCTCTCCCTACATTTAATCCCAATCAGGAACTCCTTTTAACAGAAAATAAAAGAGGAGCTGCCAGATTTCAGTGTATCTACCATTACATATATACGGTCATGTCTTGACAGGAAAAAATGGAGCCCTTTTATCAATTTTCAGTCTCATATTCAAGCAACTTCAGTGAGAAGAAGTCCGTAATTGAGCATCACCCTAAAAGTTCACATAGCACCAGAAACCACTTCAGAGCCAGCCAATGCACCTAACCTAAATCTCACCATGGTAAAATCAAAATATTCCCGTTTTGTAGACTGCATAACCCAACAGTAGAGGGATTGACAGGCTATACACTGGAAAATCGAGTAATGGGTTCATCTCGTAAGCTTTCATGAGTGCTCTACAACTCTGAGAAAGAAAGTTCATCATCCAAAAAGAGTTCAGACACAAAAAATATGACCATATGAACTAATGTAATGGTTCATCAAGGTTTCGACAAAAAGCATTAATTCTATGAGTTGTCAATATCCAGTTAGCAATCAGGTCAAGTCAATATACACACCTACCAGTCAAACAATAAATGTTTTGGAAATGTCTTTCCTCAACAAAAAAAAAGCAGGTTTCTGCTTCTGAGAAAATAAAAAGGCCAACAAAAAAGCATGCGCGATAAGCGAGCAAAGCTTTTGCCAGACTGAGGGCTGAAAGAGATTCTGTATGTCAGACTATGAACAAAGTTTGACAAAATTCGTGTTGAATACTTAATTTGGTTAGACATTAGTGCTTGTTGATGACAATGATGAAAGGGTTTCTGTGCTACAAATTGAAAGAATCCATGAGACACTTTTGGCAGTGAAATGATGACTGAGAGGTTCATAATGGTGCATGCGACACCCAAAAACCAATAAGTTTCTAGAGCTAAAAAACATTAGTGAAAGGTTTTAGGCTTACCCGAAAATGCTTCCAACAGATAGCAAAGCAAAGCAACAGCAGCACTTTACGGATCCAGCGATCACCAAAATAGAACTTTGATCTTCTTCTAACTCGATGATCATAAAATAAAGATTTTCTACTTTGTGAACCATAATCATCTTCTTTCTTCCCAGAAAGTAATAGAAAATGTTCCCTAGAGAGTCCTCTCTCAGCAGCCAAAGCCCCAGTGACAAAGATAGTTGGCAAAACCACAAAGAAGAGATGGGGAAGAACCACCACCATTATATCGGGAGATCCAATATAACCAAGGTTTTCATTATAGTCAAAATTCTTCACTACCCAACCCATATAGGTCATGTATCCCCTGTTCCCTCCATCAGTGAAAACTCGCCCAATAAACCAGGGACATAAGACAAGATAGAACAGGTACGCCAAAATACCAAACCAAAAAACAGGAATCCTGCAGAGGTCTTGCAGAACACATGCTATACCCTTTATGACACCTTTCTCCACAACAAAATCCTTGTAAGTGTACTGCTTCCTTGAGATAACAAGGAAAAACTTTGGAACAAGAAGAATGGAGAGAATGAAAGATAGAGCAGACCACAGTATAGGATAGTATAAGGTAGCCCACTGACAGCCCATGACAAAGAACTCCTTCCAAGTCCAAGAAACCTTAGCACTCAAGCCATTCAGAGAAAATGGTCTTAACTCACTCAAAGTTGCTCTACCCATTATGTCTGTAGATTCTATTTGAAGCCAATATCGATCAGGAGATGGGTCCTCAAAAGCTCGATAGTTCCATGGAGCAGTATAAAGGTCTCCTCTGGAGTTGTTATCTGCATACTTTCTCATTGATGCCTCCAATACCACATCGAGAATCCCAGATCTTGAGTCATATATCCTAGCAACAACCGATGAAATTGGAGAAGAAGAAAACACAAGGGCTCTAACTGTCTCATATGATGAGGGAACCATATGTTGACAATCATACATGTGCCTTGACGAAGATGTTGCCATAAAGCGCGAGTCTAGTGGAAAAGTGGGTAGTATAATAATTTTTTTTGCTCCTGCCTTGTAGTCGATATCAACATATGAAACATGACCTCTATCGATGGCCACAATTCTCATAGCTCTACTCTTCCTCCAGTCACCCATCTCCCACTCCCAAAATTCACGGACTGGTGAGGCCTTAGATGAACAATCTCTAGTACTTTCTATAGGTTTCTGATGCATATATAGTTGAAAAAACTCTTGTGACGATACAAAATGACGACCCGGTTGGTGATGCCGCTTCAAATTCAAGCCAAACCTTGTATGGAGATGCCCGCATAGGTAAGCTGATATGGAATGCTGAAGAAATATATCTTTCAGGCTCCTCCCAGAAAATGAATATGCAGAGAATGAAAGCGGAAAGTGCCCAAATGAAATCTTGGTTACTTGTTTGCTTGATTCAGAATTCCACTGTGATAATTCCAAGTCTAATTCCTGAAGCACTTGGTCAGTTGGATGACCGAATAAATTAGTTGGGCCTCGTATACCAACAGACATTGTGCTGTCCAATCCAACAAATAGATGCTTCCGTTCACCAGTCTGGATGATACCAAAAAGATTAAAGAACAGAGAAATGTAACAATATGTTCTGAAATTATTAGTTAGCACAGAAAAACACTCACTGCTAAGGCTTGAGAAGCACATTTCTTAAAGGGGAAGTGTCCTTTTTGTGAGGAATTTTTCATAAAACCTTTCCAATATAAAATTTAATATAGAAAACACACCAATATAAATTAGTCTCAACTGGTTTAAGATTCAGGATTTCCGGGTATATTTGAGTAGCTTGAAAAAAGTATGAAAGGTAAAGACAATGCATGACCCGCAATGGGTGAGGTAGAGGATATGCAGGATCTACGCAGAACTTAGACATGCAACGACCGTCTTCAGCAGTTGAACCTATGGCCATTGGATTACACCCAACAACTCTACCACTGAGTCACACATCAACATAAACCCGGAAAAAGAGAGAACTTCACCAGCACAATTTCTCCAGAGGATTTTAATCATTGTTACAGGTAATAAAAATCTAAGCATACTAGAAGCAGAGAATAGGAATCAAGTAATCTGAATGAGTTGATGATTCTAATATTAAGAATTTAATGGAACAAATTACAAATTTAGAGTAAAGGTAAAACTTTTTCTGCTGTAACTTGCACATCAGTTAAATTCATATTTTCTTAAAAAGGCTGACCTGTATAGTGACACTATTGACCCTTCTCCTCCTACCCAACTGCCCGTTGATGCTATAATTTGAAAAGAAATCAAATGAGTCCCCAATGGCCGGTACACCAAAGTTATCATGATTCCCTCTAAGATCATAGAAGATGCTTTTGTCAAGTCCACTACTTCTCACAACATCCTCCATTACAGTCTGGTATTCAACCCACTCGTCCTCATTTTGCTTCATTGTCAGCAAGTCCTTGCTTTTCCCATCTGGAGAAAAAAGAACCATCCATTCACCACTGAGGCCAAAGGTGGTTTGCACCACAAATATGCTTTTAACATGTACTCATGAATAACAATTATTCAAAGGATAAGATGAACACATTTATTTTGAAAAGAAGAGGAAGAGGCCCAAGATATGAGCATTAGAGTGAACTGACTAGCTGATAATTTGGAGAGCAACTTGAGCCAGATAAAATGATTCTTTTAGAATAAGTAAAAAAATGGTAGCAGAGGAAGATCAGCAAAATAAAATTCATCACAAACGAAGGAAGTCCGATAATTTGCATCACATGCAACCCAGAATTGTCATCAAAATCTCATCGACGATGAAACTCATCTAGTCTATCTAAATCACATAAACATAGAAATCAAAGATTTGTCGAATCCTAAAATCACAATAACAGAATAACTAACTGAAAATATGATATCCATGAAGATAGGTAGAGGTACGAAAAGTAAAAATTGTAGGCAGGAGAGGGATTGTGTTGATACCAGTGAGATCACCAGTGATGAGGACAAGGGAAGGATTGATGATGGAGAGGGCAGGTCCCACAAGGTTCTTGAAGTCAAGTGCTCTGTCAGGGTGGTGGACACTGAAATGGAGATCGGAGAGCTGAACCGCCCAAACCACAGATTCAGGTCCGCCTTTGACATCGATCAGTCTCCCTCGGCTCCATTGTTGAGTTCCTGCAACATGGGAAGTGAAGCACAGGAGCAATACAAGACTAAGAATGGGCATTGGGAATTCCTGTCCAGCCGTGTATTGGATCCTTTGTGTGATCGCAACTTTGGAAGGAGACCAGACCCTTCAACCCTCTCATTCCCTTTACAAAAATTACAGGAAAAAAACCCTACTAATAATGATAGAAATACTCGACACCATGCTTATTATTTTTATTAAAATAGGTACGGAAGGAATTGAATTACTCACAAAAGGAAGCATTTTTCAACTACAAATTCATAAACAAAAGGGGTACACCCTGAGAAAGTTTACGTATTTTCAAACAAGCCCCTGTACAATATATCAGACAGGTTAGTGGCAATCAAAATGAAAACACGCAAACGTCTCTTTTCAATTTGCTTCTGTATTCTATCTCTACTATATTATATACAAAGTAATATCATATATTCATTTACATCAATAAAATACGTTTCATAATACAGCTATATCAGTAAAATACAAATCTTATGCATTTTACTCTTCCTATTTTAGTCAAACCAACAATTTTTCTCTCCTTCATATTGTCTCTGTTAAATTTACATTAAAATCAATATTGAATATCACTTTATTACAAAAAATTAAATCACATATCCATCCATAAACACATTTTTCAATACAATTTTAATGTTTCTGCGGTGTGCCCGGTGTGTGAGGAGGCAGATGAATCGATTGTTCATATTATCGTGGAGTGCAATGTGGCTCGGCAATGAATTGGAACATTCTGTAGATTGGTCAAATAATGGTGAATTGTGTTGGTACTAATTTTAAGGAGACTTTTAGACAGATCTGTGCCTCCTTTTCAAAGGATCAGCTTTGATTGCTGAAGTTCTCGATGCTCTCTGGATGAATAGAAATAAGGCTGTGTGGGAGTGCTGTAGTCTAAGGCCAATGTCTTTAATTCAGCAGGTGGAACAATCCAGGGACCAGGATTGCAGTCAGGTTTGCCACGGTTCCTAGTCATCTTCCTGCTCAGTCTGCAGCTATGTCGCGAGCTGTTTGGAGTCCTTCCCCACGAGGTTATATGAAACTTAATTGTGATGCTTCTGTCTCTCCCTCCTCTTATGGATTTGGAGCTATAATGGGTTCGGCTTATGGGAGGAGACCTGCGGGAGCAATCCTCTTTGGTATGGAGTTTGCCTCGTCTTTGGGCATCACGAAAATTCAAGTTGAGAGCGACTCCCTTGAAGTTGTTGTTGAGGATACCAGATCAATATGACAAGCAACGAAACCAAAAACTGAGAGAAAAATGCTTTGAGTTTATTTTCTGTAAAACTAACTACACCACTTTCTTTCTCTCTCTACCACTCTTCTCTTGTATATCATACAATACATGCACACACACATATCTTTATATAGAGATATAAATATCAACTAAGTCAAATCATGTGCCAAACTTTGGCCAAACATGGACTGCATTTTCAACCAAGGTGGGCAGTGGGTTGGTGAAGGGCTGCATGGTGGGTTGGTGAAGGGTGGACTTGGTGGTTAGCTGGCTGCTGCTTCTAGACATGGTGGTTGGTGGCTTACATGCAAAGTTAGACTTTGCATGCAACTAGAGTATGGACTCTACAATTCTCCCCCTCCATACACATAGGAGAAGAACACAACTCACCAGTCTTCAGTTACTATCCATCCCGGCTATGTCCCGACATAGCCCGAGCTTCTCGTGAGTAACAACTTTTGTCAACATGTCTGCTGGATTCTCTGCTGTGTGAATCTTCACCAGCTTCAACCGTTCATCTTCAATCACTTCACGTATCCAGTGATAGCGAATGTCGATATGCTTTGTGCGGGAATGGTACATGGAATTCTTGCTCAAGTCTAGAGCACTCTGACTGTCACAATGTACCTTGTATTCCTTCTGAATAATACCCAGTTCCTGGAGAAACCGCTTTAGCCACAACAGTTCTTTACCAGCTTCCGCTGCAGCAATATACTCTGCTTCTGTTGTAGACAAAGCAACACACTTCTGCAGTTTTGACTGCCATGAAATAGCTCCCCCTGCAAAAGTGAAAACATACCCTGAAGTAGATTTTCTACTGTCAAGGTCACCAGCCATATCTGAATCAGTATAGCCATCCAAAACTGGATCTGCTCCCCCAAAGCACAAGCATAGCTTTGACGTACCCTTCAGGTACCTGAGAATCCATTTAACAGCCTCCCAATGTTCTTTCCCTGGATTGGAAAGAAATCTGCTCACAACGCCAATAGCGTGAGCGATATCTGGTCTTGTACACACCATTGCATACATTAGACTACCGACTGCTGAAGAGTATGGTACTGCTTTCATCTCTTCAATCTCCTTCTCTGATGAAGGACAAGATTTCTTTCTCAGCTGAAAATGGTTACCTAGCGGAGTGGTAACCTGCTTTGCATTTTTCATGTTAAACCTTTCAAGCACCCGTTTAACATAAGCTTCCTGTGACAGCCACAATTTCTTGGCTTTCTTGTCACGAACAATCTTCATGCCCAATATCTGCTGAGCTGAGCCTAAGTCCTTCATGTCGAAGAACTGGGATAACTGGGTTTTCAATATGTTAATCATGGCTCCGTCCTGGCCAACAATTAACATGTCATCAACATATAGCAGCAATATCACAAAGTTACCGTCTGGGAACTTTTGAACATAAACGCACTGGTCTGCGGCAGTCCTCTTATAACCATGACCCATCATGAATGAGTCAAACTTCTTGTACCACTGTCTCGGTGCCTGCTTAAGGCCGTAGAGACTTTTCTGCAGTTTGCAGACTAAGTGCTTCTTCTTAGGGACTTCAAACCCTTCTGGCTGCTCCATGTAGATTTCTTCCTCCAAATCACCATGGAGAAATGCTGTCTTTACATCCATTTGCTCAAGCTCTAGATTCATACTTGCTACTAACCCAAGTATGACTCGGATGGATGTCATCTTCACCACCGGTGAGAAAATCTCGTCAAAGTCAATTCATTTCTTCTGTTGAAATCCTTTGACGACCAACCGAGCTTTGTACTTCACAAGCTTTCCGCTGCCATCCTTCTTCAGCTTGAACACCCATTTGTTCTGCAGTGCTTTCTTCCCTTTAGGAAGTTTTACCAACTCGTAAGTCTGGTTTTTCTGCAAGGAATTCATTTCTTCTTGCATAGCCTGCATCCACTCACTACTTTCAGCATGAGTGTGAGCTTCTTGAAAGCTCTCTGGCTCCCCCTCATCAGTAAGCAAAATATAGTCTGAATCCGGATATCTCCTCGACGGAATCAGGGTACGGCCTCTCTGTGATCTTTCTGGCTGAGGTACAGCTACTGGAGGAGGTTGTGCTGGTTCTGCAGCTTCTGGTGGAGGGGGTTGTGGCTCTCCTTGCTCAACACCTTCGGAATCTACTTCTTCTAAATCTTCCTCCTGCAATTCATTATTATTTGCAGGTGCCACTAGTGTAGGATCTGGAATGGTGTTGGCAACACCGGGAACAATGGACTTGGAAGATTTGTCCAAGTCCTCAAATACTTCATTTTCATGAAACACAACATCCCTGCTTCTGATAACCTTCTTATCAGTTGGTTCCCACAGTCTGTATCCGAATTCATCATCTCCATATCCGATGAAAATGCAAGGAATGGATCTGCTGTCAAGCTTTTGTCTCTGCTCCTTGGATACATGTGCAAAAGCTTTGCACCCAAATACTCTTAAGTGAGAGTAAGAAATATTTCTTCCAGACCATACCTTCTCCGGAATTTCAAAATTCAGCGGTGCTGACGGTGATCTGTTGATCAAGTAACGGGCCACACGAACTGCTTCACCCCAGAATGACTTTGGCAGCTTTGCCATACTGAGCATGCACCTTGCTCGTTCCATAATGGTCCGATTCATTCTCTCGGCTACACCATTATGTTGTGGGGTACGTGGGACCGTCTTCTCGTGTCGAATACCACATTCAGCACAATATGTTTCAAATTCTCTGGAAACGTACTCGCCTCCATTGTCTGACCGGAGGCACTTCAGCTTCTTTCCAGTCTCCCTTTCCACCATAGCGTGGAAATTCTTGAAATTCTCGAACACCTGATCCTTGGTTCTGAGAAAATATACCCACACCTTCCTTGAAGCATCATCAATAAAGGTCAGGAAATATCTATTACCTCCCAAAGACTCTTCTTCTAGAGGACCACAGACATCAGAGTGTACCAAACTCAGCAACTCTGACCTTTTCGTGGAAGATGTATTGAATGAGACTCTGTGCTGCTTCCCGAATAAGCAATGATCACAAGGGTTCAGCGGAATATCTTTAGACACTTTGATGAGTGCCTTCTTTGACAGGGTGGACAACCCTTTTTCTCCCATGTGACCGAGTCTCTTGTGCTAGAGATTTGGAGAAGTCTCTTCCTCCACAGCATTGATGCTTTCTGAACATACTTTGGCCTGTGTTCTATACAATGTGCCACAAATATGTCCTCTGGCATAAGTCAAAGCACCTTTCGTCAACTTCCAGGTGCCATTGCCGAAGTGATTGTGATAGCCCTGTTTATCAAGAGCATTCACAGCAATAAGATTGAACCGGAGGTCTGGGACGTGTCGGACGTCCTTCAACACCATAGCACATCCAAGATTTGTCTTGACATGCACATCACCAATGGCCACAATCTTGGCAAAACTATCGTTGCCCATCTTCACTGTACCAAAATCGCCAGTTCTGTACGAAGTGAAGAAATCACTTTGTGGAGTGGCGTGGTGCGATGCAGCAGTGTCGATCACCCACTCAGGATCGTGGCTTGCTGCATGTAAGCACGTCTCTTCACTGCAAGAGAGTAGTGCTACATCCTCCGAAATGGTGATCAACGTTTCACCATTTTCCTTCTTTGACTCAGAGCTATTCTGACCTTGCTCTCGTTGTAACTTCCAGCAATTCTTCTTTACGTGGCCTTCAATGCCACAATGGTAACACTTGTATTTACCTTTTTGTTGTCTCTTGCCGTCACTGGACTTTCCATGATCCTGGTTCCGTCCTCGGCTCTGACTTCTCCCTCTACTCCTGCCTCTCCCCTGAGGCCGTCCTCTGCTTTCAGTAACAAGGGCATGAGACTGGTCTATGCCCAATTCCTTCCTTCGACTCTCCTCGTTGAATAAAGCATCTGAGACCATCTCCATAGTGAGTTTGCCTCCGGGTGCAGAGTTACTGAGAGAGACCACCAGCGTCTCCCAACTATCCGGTAAGGAACTGAGAAGTAGTAAGGCTTGATCTTCATCTTTAAGAATAAACTTGACAGCTACAAGTTGATTCACCACGTTCTGGAACTCATTGGTGTGCTCAGCTACAGAAGTACCATTTTTCAACTTCAAGTTGACAAGCCGTCTAACCAAGAGAGCTTTATTTCGAGCGGTCTTGGCTTGATACATATTTTCGAGCTTTTTCCAGAGCTCGTATGCATTCGTCTCCTGTGCAACATGGTGAAACACACTGTGGTCAATCCAATTACGAATTTGACCAATCGTCTTCTTGTGTTTCTTTGTCCACTCAGCATCTTTTATATCATCTGGTCTCTTGCCCTCATTTTCCAAGGGATCCGCCAGATCTCTACAATTCAAGAAATCCTCCATCCGAGGTTTCCACAAAGCATAATTTGTCGGTGTCAACTTCATCATAGCTCCTGATGACTCTGATGTGGAAGCTTCCATCAGAAAAGATTCGGTTTCAAGCTAAACCGAGTAACACCGAAATTTTGGAGCTGAATCTTGCGAAACCGATAACACGGTTGCGTCCGAAAGGGTCGAAAACCTTGGGAACCGGTTTGACCTTCCTGAAAACCGGTCCGAAAAACACCGAACCGGCCGGTCAAAGTTTCTGTAATTTGAACCGGACTTAACGGTTGACTAACGGTCAACTGACAGTCAACTGACGCCGTTTGATGACATGGCTGCTGACGTGGCACAATTGCTGACTGTGTGCTGACGTGGCAGATGGTGACGTGGCCTTGTGACGTGGCGCTGACGTGGCAGATGATGACGTCACTTCGTCTTCAACCTCCAGAAAACGTGAATAGTACAGAAAATTTCAGAGGGAGAGTGTGGCTCACCCCGACGTCCGATTTCGATGATTTTTGAGCCAGGAGACTCGTGAGGTGATGAGGAACACCCAGATGTGTTCAAAACTTGTTTTCGTTGAAGTCGAAAAATTGATCCGAGAGCAAAAACATGCTCTGTTTCTGTCCGGGATGACTTTCGGGACTTAACCTTGCCTCCGATACCACTTGTTGAGGATACCAGATCAATATGACAAGCAACGAAACCAAAAACTGAGAGAAAAATGCTTTGAGTTTATTTTCTGTAAAACTAACTACACCACTTTCTTTCTCTCTCTACCACTCTTCTCTTGTATATCATACAATACATGCACACACACATATCTTTATATAGAGATATAAATATCAACTAAGTCAAATCATGTGCCAAACTTTGGCCAAACATGGACTGCATTTTCAACCAAGGTGGGCAGTGGGTTGGTGAAGGGTGGACTTGGTGGTTAGCTGGCTGCTGCTTCTAGACATGGTGGTTGGTGGCTTACATGCAAAGTTAGACTTTGCATGCAACTAGAGTATGGACTCTACAGTTGTGGGATCCTTGACGAGAGATGATCATCTGTATCACCCATGTGGGGTGGTGCTTGTGGATATTCATGATAAAACCAGTATATATGTTCTCTGAGTGCAATTTTCTTCATGTTCGTAGGACACCAAACAATGCTGCTCAATCATCATCTAGTTCGGATGTTTTTCTCTTTGGGGAGTGTCCCAGTCAAGCTATCCATGCTGTAATGAATGATTATCCAGTTTAATGAATTGCTTTTCTTCTCGAAAAAATAAAAAAAAGGTTTAAAAAGTGTAAACCCATAATTGATCAAACAATAATTCCAAAAAATAAGGCTATATATAATTAATAAGATGATTCATTCACAAGGGTCTTAATTAAATGGAACCTAAACTGCCATTAAAATATGATTCATTTTTCAAATAGATTTTGTTGAGTAGATAGACGAGGATTTTCCATATGATTCAAGGATACACAAAACTTGCATAAAGATATGGATCCCATTCACAGTTCAAAGATAACCATCATCAATTTCAATGACATAAAAACAAGCATGCCATAAATCAATCTCAAAGCTCAATACTACTTCCATGAATTGAATGCTGATAAAAGAAGAAATAATTTTTTTATAATATAATAATTACTGCCTTTATGGAAAACTAAAATGTATATATATATATATATAGGTTCTGAAGTACTTCTTTCATTTTTGCAACAATCAAAGATAGATTAGATTGGAGTGGGCTGGCATTGGAGTTGTGTGTCTTGATTCAACAGGACAAATCTTGCAATCAATTTTCCAGCGGGTGCATTCAGCTGGTGGTCCATCTATGATCGAAGCTCTCGCCTATAAGTTGGGACTGGATGTTGCAAAGAGGAATCAATGGAGGAAAGTTCAATTGGAGAGCGATGCTTTAGACATTGTGAACATGTTGATTAAAGATTCGTTGCCCAATAATATTTATCTCAGTCATATCCTACAGGAAGTCCAAGCTTTAGGAAAAGAACTTGAATGTGTCTTTATGTATACATCTAGATTGAACAATTCAATTGCTGATTGTTTGGTAGAATCTCTACTTCAAATCTGGAACAGGTGCATCTAGATGGCATTCCAGCATCTCTACATGTTACCAGTTCGGATTCTTGTACTTTGATTGATGCTTAATGAAATTTCTGTTTCCTCGAAGAAAAAAAAAGGATAGATTAGATTGACTGAAACCCGCAAGTTTCTTTCCTTCTTTTGCTATATATGCTTAATTCTAGTACCCCTTTCATTTGAAAACCCACCCGCTCAAATTAATCTGTCTGTGATTCCAACTCATTGTATTTGTATTTAGAACGAGCTGTGCACAGTGTAGCTAGCTACTGCTAGGCTTGGTGATGAGTAATGAGTGAATTGTCTCGTGAGATCGTGCTGTTCTTCTAATGTAGACATCTCAATAAATCATTTTCCCATTCAAATACAATTAAATAATGATATAAATCACACTGTTCTAAATCGCTGATGGATACACTCGCTCGCACAGTTGATCAATCGGGCACTTGATAGGTTTATATTTAAGTTGTTTCTTTTTAATTAAATAGAAAAAATAAGTGTATTGGTTAGGAAAAATCCTCATCTATATATATTTTTACCAAATCTGTGTGCATAATTTATCTTGAAATTCTTTTTAATATTGTGTTTACTTGTGTGTATCAGACATCTCATTTCAATAAAATATCCTAGTTCATTACTTTTTATGCATGAAAGTCACAAGAGAATAATGTAAACTTGTCTTTCTATTCTCATTCTCATTCCCACACACTTTTAATGAGAATGGAGATCCATTTTCTCTATTTCACATTCACACACTTTTTCTGGTTAGAAACTGAATCCCCATTTTTGGCCCATTGGGCCTGTTTGTGGACCCAATGGGCTAAAACCCAAAATTTAACTCTCATTTTCATGACACGTTTTTCTCTATCACCATTGGCTGCATCATTTTAGGGAGCGTAAACGGCGGGCCAATGCAAGAAGACTTGAAGAAGACTTTTCAAAAGTCACCGTCAACGAACGGAAACGACTTATTAAGTCTAAAAAAGTCTTGGTCTACATTTGCTTTATTAATTAATATCTGCCTAAAAATTACACTAATCTTGGCAACATTGTACTTCTGATCAAAATCCAGGGGTAAAATAGGGAGAAGACTCGCTATAAGTAGCTGGAGGAGCTTACTGCCAGCCCCCCACCGCTGGCCGGAGGAGGAATTAACCAATGGAAGAAAATGCTTTTGCGGCAGTATTGCTTAAGCTGGTTGTGCTCTCTCTTTTTATACAAATTTCAGTTTCTGAAATCTTTTTCGAAGATCGATTTGAAGGTAACAATCAATTAACTAATTGTTAACTCTAGTGTAAAAGTCCTGCTTCTGCTTTTGTTGCTCATCTTTGTTTCGATTCATGATTTCTGTTAACATGGCATGCTTCTTTTCTCATAAAAGCGATACAAGGAAATAAAAATGAAAGCTTAGGAATTTGTTTTATTTTGCAACTGCCATTACTAGGAAGTTTGAGCTTACTAACTAAATACCCCTTGGCTGCAGTAACTTATATTTTCTTTTTGTGACTGTTTACTTGCCAAGACGAGAAAATGGACCCAAATTTGAACTCAGCTTATAGGTGTCTCTATTCTTTATTTACTAGAAATGCTATGTTTTGTGCCTCCTAATTAAGGCATGCTCTAGTTACTGAGATAACCAATGCTAACCAATCCCTGTCTCGAGTTATCAAGTTGAAACTTTTTATTGTGTCGTGCTCTCAGTCCCTTTGTAATGAAGAAAAATTAAGGGAATTGGAGGGAATGGTAGTTTGAGTTTGTTCAAGTCCATTTTTCATTGTAATGAAATGGTTCTCCTTGAAATGCTCCGTTATACGTCTGCTTGAAATGTTTGCGAATATATATATGCTTGTTTTCTTTGTAATATTTGGTTTCTTATCAAATGCATCGTTTTGGAAAAAGATGGGTGGCAGAGTCGTTGGGTAAAATCGGACTGGAAGAGGAGTGAAGGAAAAGCAGGTTCATTTAAGCACACAGCTGGAAAATGGTCTGGAGATCCAGATGATAAGGGTAATTTGCTTTATAAGTCATTTCTATAAATAGGATAACTAGTGCATCAATTGATGGCCTAGGTCAGTGGAAGCTTGTAGTGACATCAAATTAGTTTACAGGCATCCAGACAACTACTGATGCCAGACACTTTGCTATATCTGCGAAGATTCCAGAGTTCAGCAACAAGAACAAAACACTGGTTGTTCAATATTCTATAAGGTTTGAGCAGGACATTGAGTGTGGTGGAGGTTACATCAAACTTCTATCAGGATTTGTCAATCAAAAGAAATTTGGAGGTGACACTCCATACAGGTTGGTATCTTGATCAAAAGAAACTTACTGCTTGAGGTTGTGTTGGAACCATAAGTCAGATTCTTCTCACTGTTGACATTCTGTAGAAGGATCTGGTTATATATTCCCATTTCTGAGCTATATCGAGGAAAACCATTTGTGAAAGTAACCATTTGGAACTCTATGATTTAAATCTTGTTCATGATGTGGAATTCACTTTCTATGAATTTAAGCAGAGTCTAGCATATCTTCCTATTATCACTAGCTGTATGTTTGAATGGGAGTGACTACATGGGATGACACGACTTTGAAGGGCCAGGGACATATAATTAAGGGTGCCTTTTAAGTCTTAACTCTTCTCTATCCAAATTTAGTTCCCTTAATTCGGGAAAAATTGATTACAATGGGTACTTTTCAATAATTTTTGATCTGTAACTTTTCAATAATTTTTCTTTATTTTTTCATCCAAACATTGTTATAATTTTACCTTCTCTGTGAGCGTACTCTCCTTTCCTCTCTGTTCATTATCTTACGTATCCAAACAACGGGCCTGAAAGTTTTGACTATTATTTTTTTGCTCTACTATCACTTGTCATGTATTTCTTCTGCATTTCTTACATTTGATTTACATGCCTAACTTCTTTTCTGGTTCAGTTTTATGTTTGGACCAGATATATGTGGTACGCAGACGAAGAAGCTCCATGTTATACTTTCCTATCAGGGCCAGAATTATCCAATCAAGAAGAATTTGGAATGTGAAACGGATAAGTTAACTCATTTCTATACGTTCATTCTGAGGCCTGATGCAACTTATAGTGTCCTGATTGACAATCGAGAAAGGGACTCTGGTAGCATGTATACAGATTGGGACATTCTTCCTCCCCGGAAAATTAAAGATGTCAATGCCAAAAAGGTTCCTTCTTGAATTCATAAGCTTTTGTAGACCTTATAATGACTTAAGCTGAAAGTTCTTGACCTAGTCACTGATATTAAGCTTGGTTCCAATCAGAAAGAAAAGGTAGAGGGAAGTGGGGGGAGGGGGGAATGAATTAGATTGTTTTTTTTTTTGCCAATCCATTTCTTCTTTGACTTACTAACTTCTGAATTTGAATCTTTTGTTTCATAGCCTGCCAATTGGGATGACAGAGAGTACATTGATGATCCAAATGATGTCAAGCCTGAGGTATCAACTTAGTTATCTCTTCTTTATGCAATGGGATCAAATTACTTTATTTTTTGTTTTCTTTTTGCATTGCAGGGATATGATAGAATTCCAAAAGAAATTCCCGATCCAAAAGCTAAAAAGGTTAGCTTATGTGGCACTAGTATATACATAATCATTTATGAATGCTGTCGTGAGGTGTAACCAAACACTAGGCTATCCAAAGTGCTAGTTCCTCTAGAGGCTTTTCATTTGCTTTGCATTCAGACAAAAATAAAAACAACATTGAACTCATCATGTATTTTCTTTTCCTTCCATTAGCCTGATAATTGGGATGAAGATGAGGATGGTTTGTGGAAACCGCCAAAGGTTCCAAATCCAGCTTACAAAGGGCCATGGAAGGTCAAGGTATGCCACTCAGATTTGGAACCTTTGAGAGTAATTAGATACGCTTAGATCTTGCTTCGGTATTTGATTCTTTTTTTTTTCAATTGACTAAACAGAAAATTAAGAATCCTAATCATAAAGGAAAATGGAAGATTCCTTGGATAGATAATCCAGGTAATAACTAGTGCATCTATGTGATTTAAAATAACAATTGCAATTTAGAAAACGCCACCAAAAGTGAGAGATTGTGAATTCATTTTCATTCTCTTCTTGTGCAGAATTTGAAGACGACCCTGATCTTTATGTGCTAAAGCCAATCAAATATGTGGGCATCGAAGTTTGGCAGGTTTTTAATTCACACCATCATTGGCTGAATGGGAAATCCCTCCTTTTTACATTTACTTTGTAACAATTATTATTTCTTATCAAAGAGTTCATATTCAGGTGAAGGCTGGTTCGATCTTTGACAATGTTCTAATTTCTGATGATCCGGAGTATGCAAAGCAAGTGGTGGAGGAAGTATTTTCCAATAGAGAGGTTTGCCTTCCTCTTCAGTCAATGGATAGCAATCCCTTAAAGCTCCTTCTACTCTGAACATCTTATTTTCTCATTTCAGATTGAAAAGGAAGCTTTTGAAGAGGCAGAGAAAGAGAGAAAAGCTCGTGAAGAAGAGGTTCCAAGCCAGGCTACATGCATATTACATTATACCTTAACTTCAATCTCTATAAAATACTTGCAAATAATTTGAATCCTCACTCATGCAGGAAGCTCAAAAGGCAAGAGAGGAGGGTGAACGGAGAAGAAGGGAAAGAGGGCATGATCGATATGACCGGGACCGCTACAGGCACAGAAGGGTTTGTATTTCATGAGACTGATTCCTTCTTCATTAGTATCCGTCCAGATCTTTCATTACGTTACAAGTTTGTGTCTTCTACTTGCATGTCTGTCTATCATGATCACTTCCTTTCAGACTTTTGGCTATTTTTGTTCCATAAATTTGGCTACGACTCGTTACTATATGACACCGTGCTTGTGTGTTTCTGACATTGCGAATGTCTTGTCATGTTGCAGCAGCATCGTCGATATGACTTGGACGAGTATGATCATGTAAGCATCAACTTATCAACTTCCTTTTTGCTGTTCCTTTTATAGCCAAATAAACTGAACTGATGTAGATTTTTGTGACGGCAAGTGATTGTAATTTCATCGCCGTCCGAGCCTTAATCCGAAAATTTTGGGACCAGCTAGAAAGTGATTGTAATATCAGTGCAAAACATAGAAGCAATAAGTTGAAATTTCATAGTCCATGTAATGGTTTGATGTCTATATGGTTTTTGCAGGACGAGCTGTGATGGGATTACTAAATTTTGCTTGCATCTTTTCTGCACCAATGAACACTGGTTGCCTGTTATTGCCAGATGATCCTCACAGAAGTTTTTCACGCTGTTCTCTCTCTTGGGTTTTTTTGGGACTTCAATTGTATCAGTATAAAATATACCATGTTTACTTTTGCAAGCATGAACTTTCTTAGTAACATGAGTACTCCAACGAAGGTAAATCCTGCTGGTATGGTGCTCTGATGAAATTCACACTTAGAGACTTAATAAAGCTTCAGTGAAAGAAATTTGACTAATTAGTATAAATTGTCCTACTCTTGGTAAATTCCTAGAACTTTGCCTCCAGAAAAAATGTTTTACCAGCAGATTTGTGGCATGTTTACTACTGAAACAATAATTGATTCTGAAATTTTTTACAACATATGCTCCTCCGATAAGCAAACATCTAGGGAAAAAAATCTATAAGAAAACTATCCTTGAACAACATTTTAGTTGACGGTTATGTCGGAAAAGAACTTTGATAGGAGTATAGGTTAAGAAACACATCATCTTCTCCGAACAGCAGTCTGACCGTTCATTTGTGGGACTGCTGACCCTGGTTGCTGTCTCTGGCCAGTACCCTCGCTCACCCATATTCATTGCTTGGGTTATGGCATTCATGATTATTAGTCCAAGAGGCATCAAGTACATCCACTGGAAGCAAAAGATCATATAGATTGTGATGACGTCTCAAATCAGTCCAAGACGTATCGGGATAGGTTTGAACAAGAGCTTTCTCGTCTGATGATATCCTCCTTTGTACTAGCTTCCTCTCAACAATAGAGTTACCCTGTAATAAAGAGCAAACGTAAACTAGAGGCCCGCCAGAGAGTGTTCTCTGGCTTTGGCGCTCCGACGCTCAAGTCAGATGCTAGCACAAAGTAACTCTGTAAAGTGCACTGCTCGGTGCTCTTTTCATAAGTTCAAAGTTGTTCTTTTACCTGAGGGTTTCCCTCTTTTTATAGTGAAGGTAGTTCCTGTTTGGGTAGTTCATGACAGCTTTTTACCACTCTGAGGATGAGTACCGAGGAATGTACATCCTTCTTCTCGGTACCGAGCATAAAGCTGGTGACTATTATATCCACGTGTCGTGTTGTCATTGTAGGGGAAAATTATCCTCATCAGTTGCCCCCTCAGACCTGTGATTGGTCATCGTAGGACCAATGATAGGTCTGTATGAGTGGACGTTTGGGTTCCCGAGGCTGACATTAATTGTGAGTCGTTGAACGACTAAGATTTGATTGCTCTTGATCCAGTGGTTATTTGATGTGCAGAGGTTGAGCGGCCCAGATGAGAGAATGCAGTACGTCTCGTCATCGGGTCCGTTGACCGGGGCGGTCTTCGGCTATAAATAGCGAGGATGTCACTGTCCAATTCATTCGCTGCCAAGATTGAGAGCCCCGAGCATTGTCTATCCAAGCAAACGTAATCTTCTTTTTCCGAGCAAATACTCTCTTCTTCGTCTTATCAGGTACGAGAAATGTCTTCCCCTTCTTCGGATAGTGATATTAATGTGTTAGAGGAAGCCGATTTAGGAACTTCTCCTTCGACCTCTAACTCTCCTCCCGTTAGGACGAGCATTAGACTACCCCTAGCAGAACGCCCTTTCTTTGCCCCTCCTCGGTTCAAACTACAGGAGGCCCGAGCAGCAGGTGATGGTTCTCGGGAGCCTAGGAATCTTAGTTGTAGCCTTTCAGCCTCCGAGGTGGAATCCCAACGTAAATTGTTCGGTATTCCCTAGCCTTGCAGGCCTGTGCCTGAGGGAGTATCTCCATTCCGTCCTCAACATGGGGAGTTTGCCATTTCTACCACCGCGCTATCATTTGGTTGTCGGATACCGATTGCCCCAGCAATATGCTCTTTCTTTGATCGGTTCGACATTTGCCCTACCTGTCTCGCTCCCAATTCTTGGGTGTTTCTCGGCACAATTCTCTACTACTGTGCCGAGCTTCGCGTCCCTTTTTCTTCTAATGTTCTTCAACACATTTTCTCCCTTTGTAGAGCTCCGAGAAACCCTGGACTTTGCTATTTAAAGTTCAAGAAGGGTTTGGTTGCTCCAAAGTATTCCTCTTCCAATCATCATTGGAAGTCTAGTTATTTCTTTGTTCGGATGCCTTTGGGCGAGGACGAGGATCTTCCTTTTAGGACCTCGTGGGTTGTCCCAAAATTCAGTAAATTCAAGCGACTTCCCCAACTTTCTCCTCAGGAGCTTGACTGGTATCTTACTCTCAGAGGCCCTTTCACTAAGCCTTCTGTGCCTTTGATATGCCGAGCAGTAGACTTTACAAGGGCTCATAGGTCCGAGCAAGCGATGCAAGGTGGGGACCTGCTCTTGCTCGGTTTTGTTTATAACTTTCTTATACTAATCATGTTGATTACTGATTCTTGTTACTTCTCAGATATGTCGTCGGCTGCTGATTACCTGAAGTTGCAGAAGAAGACTGCCAACTTGGGCAAGAAGAGGAGACCTGACGGGGGTGTTGAACCGAGCAAGAAGAAGAGGGTTATCCCTGCTGAGGGTGCCCAAGTCAAACCAGGCCGAGGAAAAGACTTGGGTCGCGGTCGTGGTGTCTTCATTTCTACCCCGTCTTTCCGGGCCGTTGGATCCCCTTCTCGTACATCCGACGCCCGCTCTTCTTCTCCTCCTCACAGGATGGGGGACGTTCACATTCCTCGGTGGAATGTGCGTCTATCTGATACAGTGGCCGATTCTCGGGTAGCCTTGGAGATGCTAGAGAATCTGTCTCTTCCGTCGGACCAAAGGCGAGCCGAGGAGATGACCACCGAGGAGAAGATGGGCGCTTCGGCCGTCAAGCTGATGGAGGTACAGGCTTCTGCTCGGAACACTATTTAGCATGTTTTCCTTCAGCTTGCTTAATAACTCTTTTCTTTTCTTTTTTTGTCATTTGCAGCTGACTTCGCTTCTCGGTAAGTTGTCACTGGACATCCGAAGTTCGGCAGCGGAGAAGAGGACTGCCTCCCAAGAGATTCTGCTACTCAAGGGAGCTCTTGGTCGGACAGAGACCGCTCTGAAGCTGACGAAGTTGGACCTCGAGAAGACGCAGGAGTCCGAGAATTTGCTGACCAAGAAGCTGAAGGAAGCCGAGGATGAGCTCGCAAGACAAAAGTCAGCAGCTGAGGCTGACGGGGCCATCCTGTTTGAAAGCGGGCGACAAGCTGGTCTCCGAGAGTTTCGCGACTCTGAGGAGTTCCAACTTACCCTTAAGCAAGAAGGCTTTTTCTGTTTCCAGGCTGCTGTCAAAGAAGCTCGGAGGTTCCTCGTCATCAAAGGCCAGAGCTCGGACATTTTGGATGAGCTATGTCCAGTCATAGCGGGGAAAGACGATGAGGATGTGGTGAAGGAAGACGCATACGAGCAGTTCCGCCTTCTTCAAGAGGATGAGGGGGACGTCGAGGAGGACATCGATAAGTACATGGATACTGATGTTCCGGCGATCCCTCTGAGGAATGAAGAAGTCGACGCGCCCACTCCTCCTGTTGAAGGTGAGACAGAGCGGGCTGCCGAGGAGCAAGTTGATATCGAAAATTAGAACTTTGTTTTTTCCTTTTTTTTTCTTTCTTGATCGAACTCTGTTCTCTATGTTTGTATATAACGTTTTTAATTTTATTGAAGTCGTGTTCTTTTCTCCTCATTCCTTGTCTATCACTGTCCATCTTTTTCTTCGAAAATCATAACTTAAAACGCAGCTTGTTGTAACTGATTTGGGAACAAGTAGTGTTGTGGCCCAAATTTGCTCAGGTCGTAGCCAACTGGTTTCGACTTGGCTGTTGTAACTCATATTCAACGAGTTGAAACAAAACTATGTTTGCTGTGGCCCAAACTTGCTCGGGTCGTAGCTAACTTGTTTCTGCTTGGCTGTTGTAACTCATATTTAACGAGTTGAAACAAAACCTGTTTTTCCTCGGTCTCCTGACCTTAGCGGGCTTGTAATTATGCTCAGGCATTGCGGCTGACTTGTGCCGAGCAACGCTTAATTTTGAGGATCCTTATTGCAAAACAAACTACTTTCATTGAATCAGCAAAATCCTAAGTCTCGTGTAAGAAACGAGTTTTGAAATGGAAATTATGCTTAAGTACATGCCAGCAGGTTTAAATTAAGCATAGTATCTTCGGAGGTTCTCGGCATTCCAAGGTCTCATCTCTCCTGGCTTCTCGGGATTTTCCAGCTTGTAAGTACCATCAAGCAGAACTTTGATAACTCGGAAAGGTCCTTCCCAAGTTTCTCCGAGCTTACCTGGATGCCTTCCGGCCGCAGTAGCTTTCCTTAGAACCCAGTCTCCTTCTGAAAACTTCCTTGTTCGGACCCTTTTGTTGTAATATCGGGCCGTTCTTTGCTTGTAAGCAGCAATCCTGATCCGAGCAGTCTCTCGAGCCTCTTCCAAGAAATCCAGATTATTGAGCAATAAGTCATTGTTACCTGATTCTTCAAACTCAGTTATACGAGGAGTGGGAACTCCAATTTCAACTGGGATAGCAGCTTCTGATCCGAATACTAAGGAGAAAGGTGTCTCTCCTGTTGATGTCCGAGGCGTAGTCCGATAAGACCATAGGACGCTATGGAGCTGCTCGGTCCAAAGTCCCTTGGCTTGGTCCAGACGAGCCTTGATTCCTTGTAGTATGATTCGGTTGATGACTTCTACTTGCCCATTAGCTTGCGGGTGAGCTACGGCAGTAACCCTGAGGTTGATGCCGTGTTCCTCACAAAACTGCCGTATGTTGGCTGTCACGCCCCGACCCGCCGGCACGTGACGTGTAGATAAACCTCACTCCCGTCTCTTTTTTTTTTCCAGAACTCAACAAAATGTTTTAAATAATATAATTATCAATATACTTAAAATATAGGTGCGAGATATAAGTACATAATAGTTTCTTATAACCGGCTGAGACTCCAACTCAGCAATCCCAATCCCCTGGGTCCACTCAACCCTTACTTAGCACATCGGTATGTACGCCAACTCCTCTGTCTTACCTGCGCTCGCAGTCCGACTGATCACGACCATCTCACCTGAGTATATAAAAAAAAATGGAAAGTAGGGGGTGAGCCGAAGCTCAGTAGGAAATACCGTATTCATACACAAAACATTCACAAATAACTATTGACAGAAGCACGAAAATTTAATTAACACTTCTATTTCTCAACCCGCCTTGAATCTTCATCACCACCTCGAACGCCTTTCGACCTCATCGCGGGAAGCTATTTTCTCCGCTTTCCGACCTCCTCGCCGGAAGCTATTTTCTCCGCTTTCCGACCTCCTCGCCGGAAGCAAACTACGAGTAAGGAAGGTAGGCACTTTCTTCTACCCGGGACTTGCCACCCCTTCACTATGTGGCCGCATAGCGAATCCTTACTCGGATTTTCATCCACTGTACGTACAGGGCTATCACTCGCTCCCAACACCAAGACACAACCCCCCCTCTCATCATCTTTCACATGCCCGATGAACGACTTCAGAACAAATAACATAGAGCTTACAATTCATCACGTAAAGCATCACAAAGAGCATGTTCATCACAAAGTATATCACGAAGATTCCAACCAAAAGTATCCAAACAATTCATGACCACGTCAGACCATGTCATGAATCAATATTAGAAACTAAAGTTCCACGTCGTATTCCATTGAACAACAACTACAATAAATTATTTATATTGTAACCACACAAATAGAACTATGATAATCATAGTCTTGCCTGGCTCATTTTTTTTCCATGCCTGCACGGCTCCAAAGATATCAGTACAACCCATGGTTTAACTTGTAAAGCTTATGACATATAAACACCACTTTTAGTTTAGATTGTCACCAATATATGACTCCGCCTACCCGATCAAATAAATAAAAAAGAATTAATAAGCATTCCAGTAGCAACTAACAGAGCCATTCAATGTTTAAGCCATATTACCAATTCATGCCATTCACCCAATTGGACAATGACCCATGGACAATGACCCACACGCTGGGACACAAGTAGTAAGAACTACTCCAAATTCAATGTCCTGTACCTATAAAGATATATATGTATATATATATATATACACAACTCATCAATCATCACGTGTGCACATATAATTCATAATTTGTATCACGGAAGTACAAGTTAATGAACTCATTGAATTCAATATCACTACAACATCAATATATACAGCACCACATCCAAAGTAACATGAAACCACTTTATAGCATGAAACCACTTTAAGAACACAAAACCACCAAATACAGTATCAACCCTTGCACAATCTGAAACAAGGCGTCATCCTGCTAGATGTCACAGAATATTACCATACAACTGCCCTACCAGCTCCTTAATTAGTATTAACAAAGCATTTAGCCTAAGATATAACAAAGCTGGGTATTTCCTACCTCTCTTGAAGCGTGCCTCTTGACCCATTAGAGCCACCAAAGTCACCCTCTCCACCAAAGTCACCCGACCAATTAAGCTAACATGTCTTGTCCAATGCACTGATTTGGGAAATCGGCAAGCCCAGATGATCTCCACAAAAAGTCACCCTCTCCTCCTCTTTTTTCTCGGTTCTTCTCCATTCTTCTACTGCTTTCCTTTTCTTTCTTTTCCTTTATCTTACTGTTAAGTTGGTTATCACGTGACCTTATCTCTTCTTTCTCAATTATCCTTAACTTTCTTTTTTTATTTATTTATGAGTTATGTATATTCAATTCCTTTGGCAACCCATCTGAGCCCATCATCCATTATTTACGTAAGATGCCCTTCCACTATTTACAAACCAACATTCTTCACTTAAATATTTATAACACCACATCTTCAATCATTTCCATTTTTTCTCAATTCTCAATTAAGTATCACTCATATTTGTCCTATATTTGTTAGAAGAGAGATAAATTTAACCCCGGTTTAATTATCTAGTTCACTATTGTACCATTGTACACGCGTCATCTTCATATTCGATATTTCCTTTGTTATTATTATTATATATACATTTTTTTTGGTCAGGATATCACATTCGTGAGGTTTATCTACACGTCACGTGCCGGCGGGTCGGGGCGTGACAAGGTGGTATCGGAGCAGTAGGTTGGAGTTAGGACTGAATGGAGGGTATGTACACCGGATCTGTCTTCTGCCTCACAGCCGATCGGGAAGGTACACATAGTACCGTGTGGGATATATTTTAGAGATTCTTTGTTAGCTCATTGGCAGACATGCATGTGTAACATGACCGATATATTTGTTGGAGGATGAAAAAAAAACAAGAATGAGTACGGTACGATATAACTCAGGGGTGACTTGAAAATTTGATTAATATATATTGTGTGCCATGGATGATGATTTTCGGAGTATGTACACATGAGAAGTGTTGCGTGTTCAGAAAAAAAAAATTAAATTAATTATTGTTAAAATGTTGTTGAAGTAGTTTGGTTGGAGGATAGCGTCGGGTGCCCATTAAATTGGTGTTGCATGATTGGTAGGAAGTACCGTAATTGATAATAAGTTTTGTGGTGTAACTTAAAAAAAAAAAAATTGTGCGTGCGGATTTAGTTAATTTGATATTGAGATTGTGTTAATTTGATGGTGAATTCGAGCGAAATTTTGTGATGAAGAGGGCGATGGTATTCCATGTATGGGGATACTGGCTTAAACTGGGGTGAGTTCTAGGAAACTAATCCTAAATTGAAGTAATTTCTCATGTGTTTGTTTATTATAAATTTTTGGGATGGCAATTCAGTGATTATGTGAATGTAAATCATGTGTTATACTCGATTATGCTTGATGGACTAATTATAGAAACCTACTTGATATGAGTTGAGATGGCTATATACCTAACTTTAAGATGAATTGATGCTATACGGGTTCCATGCCTTAATAATGGTGACGCTCATACTGGCTAATTACTGAGTTGTAGGAAGTGCTTTAAGTTTACAACAAATTGAAATAAAAGTGGTTTCAGTGTTCCGCATGTGATACATGGAATTTGTGAGTGATGTGCTTGATAATGAAAGGTAATGAACGGTAAGT
This sequence comes from Euonymus europaeus, assembly GCA_963580455.1. Classification (NCBI taxonomy): domain Eukaryota; kingdom Viridiplantae; phylum Streptophyta; class Magnoliopsida; order Celastrales; family Celastraceae; genus Euonymus; species Euonymus europaeus. The sequence goes on from OY756965.1 coordinate 287,528, forward strand.
TATTCGAATTATGTAATCAGTGCTAGGCTGAGTTTGAGTGTTTATGGGTGAAGTTATTACTTTTGATAATTGAGAAGTCTAGCCGAGAAGGAATGCGATCACTAGTTATTATAGTTGTGGTGAAGTGGTGTTGCGGTGCTTATAATTGTGAGATTTTAATTAACACTAATATGACTGGTTAGCCGTGAACTGCATGATTTACTAATTAAAGTGAGTACAGTAGGGAACAATAATACTGATGATTATAATGACTGGTAATGATTGAGACGCTAGGTGAATTTTTCATGGTTTGTATTAAATGTGGTGTGGATTGTAGTCTATTGAAGGAACTTTCAGCGGGTCGAGGTGATAACCATCAGTATCAAAATTGATTCCCCAACAGGTGATATGAAAGTTTAGTGGGAGGAGTGAAGATTCTTGTGGTAAAGGAATTTGATGATCAGGTAAATTGATTGTTCTTATTGGAAATATCCTGACTTTAGCAAGCTGAGAGGTAGAATTTATACATTGTTGTGCTATAATTGTGACTGGATGGAACATGTTGAGATTTTGAGTTGTTCCTGTTACATGTTGCATAAATTGGGATTTATGACTTTGCTTTGCCTATTTGTGATGGTAGTTGCCGAAGGCAATAGTGGAAATTATTGCTGATGGTTGTTGGCCAATTTGAGTGAGTAGACATACTAGTGTAGAATTAGAGTTAATGACCTGGCATGATATAATACAAAGTGGTTGTCGAACTGTGAGTAGCAGTGTCATATTGGTTGATGAGAAGTTACGGTTATGGTGTAGGGCGCTAGTATGTTTGAATATTGGGAAAATTGGATGTCTATAAAGTGATATGTGACAAATCTGGAATTTTGGTGGATATCATGGTATGTTTATCAAATTAGAGTTTAGCAACAAAAAAAAAATGATGAACGTAAGTACATGTGGTTCGTTATTTATGGTCAATGTGAATATGGAAGAAACTTTGTTTAGCATTTATTGATTAAAGGTGTAGTTCTAAATGAACAACTTGTGACAAGTTGAGGTTGAAATTGGTTCATAGGTTGAATCTTGAGCATGTAAATCCCAGGTGATATATGTTGGAATAATGGGGTGTTCACCTTGTTTAATTACGTGAATAGGAGTGGCTATATATTATGTGATATATACACTAAAGTTTTGGATTATAAGCATAGCTGAGAGTTAACGATTGTGGTTCGTATGACTTTGTGGAAGCATATGAGTTATAAACTATATTGGGAAAGGGGAAGGAAAAAAAATACATTAGAGGATATTGTAGCAGTACATTAGATGATATTCTAGCAGTACAAAAGAGGACTATTTTACATAGCATATTTGGGCAAACCTCAAAGCCAACAAGTGGAGATAATACAATGGTAGATTGTGGGAATTTGTACATGGATAGTAGGAAATAGTACAGACCAAGATGAGGACATATTAGTAGATATGTTATTGGTACTATCTAGCAGTGGTCGAACCATCCAGCCCATTCCTCCGTGCTATATGGCTCAGTACGAGGGAGTGACCTGAGGGGGTAATCGGAGTCAGTGTTGTATAGGTCAGCAGAGTTGTTGTTTAGGGTGGTTGTGGCTAGGGTGGCATCCTGACTATTCTCTAGTGGTGCTACTAGCCGGATTAGAGAGTTGAGTTTGGATATGATTTGATCATATAACCTCTCAACGACTTGGAGTTGTCTCTGAATCTCCTCTAACTCGTGGAGTGTGCGGGAAGAGTTATCATGAGAGTGGGTATCCATTAGAGTAGAGGGAAAAGAAAACAAGGGTAGTAGATTCTCTGAAGACGAGTTGAGCTTCTCTAAAATGAGGTTTAAATAGAAGGGGAGTATAAACGGATAAGGATGGAATTATTTATTCAAGAAACACATGTCGTTATGGGTGGATTGAGGGGCCAGTAGGATAAGAACGGGATCGTCTGCCCAACTTTGTTGTGTCAGTATTCAGTTTCTTTTATCTGAAAAGTGATAATATCAAGACTCATATCCCGAGAACAACTTTGATTTGTCATTTTATGGGGCTCGATAATTGTTTGAATGTAAGAAAGGAAGAAAAAAAAACTGAATGGTGTTGTGTGTCAAGATGGCGCTATTAAGTGTGATAACTAAGACGAGGGAGAAGTACATGATTTTTTTTTTTTTTGAGGTACGTGGCAACCTATTCAGGTTATTGTTGGGCTACAATGGAGTTAGGAGATACCTAGTTGCTAGCTCAGGGCAACCAACAATATTAATGAAATGAATTGATGTGACCTTGTGTTAAGCTTGCACAGTTAGCAAGTAAAATTCAGGAGTTGCACAATTATAATTGAAAATTTTATTCGTGGCATGCTTCCGTACTTGGTATTGAGTGAGTTGAAAACATGGTTCGTAAAAACTTGGAATTCTAGTAGTTTCATTTGCTTGTCATTTACATTAAACTTGGATAGTAATTGAGAACACTGTGGTGTTAAATTTTAGGCATTGGGGTTGGAAATGGGTCATAGTATATTAAAATTTTCGAACTTCACGCAAGATACAAGTTGCCCTAAATTTAAACTAGAGATGTATTGAGGTATGGCGTGACAGAATCAGCATGTAGAGAGGTTGACTTGGGGTTAAATTTGCCACGACGAAATAGTATGTTTCGCTTCGCATGATTGAGAGTGAATCTAAATTTCGAGGACGAAATTTTTATAAGGAGGGAAGAATGTGATATCCTGACCAAAAAAAATGTATATATAATAATAATAACAAAGGAAATATCGAATATGAAGATGACGCGTGTACAATGGTACAATAGTGAACTAGATAATTAAACCGGGGTTAAATTTATCTCTTTTCTAACAAATATAGGACAAATATGAGTGATAGTTAATTGAGAATTGAGAAAAAATGGAAATGATTGAAGATGTGGTGTTATAAATATTTAAGTGAAGAATGTTGGTTTGTAAATAGTGGAAGGGCATCTTACGTAAATAATGGATGATGGGCTCAGATGGGTTGCCAAAGGAATTGAATATACATAACTCATAAATAAATAAAAAAAGAAAGTTAAGGATAATTGAGAAAGAAGAGATAAGGTCACGTGATAACCAACTTAACAGTAAGATAAAGGAAAAGAAAGAAAAGGAAAGCAGTAGAAGAATGGAGAAGAACCGAGAAAAAAGAGGAGGAGAGGGTGACTTTTTGTGGAGATCATCTGGGCTTGCCGATTTCCCAAATCAGTGCATTGGACAAGACATGTTAGCTTAATTGGTCGGGTGACTTTGGTGGAGAGGGTGACTTTGGTGGCTCTAATGGGTCAAGAGGCACGCTTCAAGAGAGGTAGGAAATACCCAGCTTTGTTATATCTTAGGCTAAATGCTTTGTTAATACTAATTAAGGAGCTGGTAGGGCAGTTGTATGGTAATATTCTGTGACATCTAGCAGGATGACGCCTTGTTTCAGATTGTGCAAGGGTTGATACTGTATTTGGTGGTTTTGTGTTCTTAAAGTGGAAAAGGTCCTAACAAATCCAGCCCCCATTGTCCTAACAAATCCAGCCCCCATTGTGCAAACGGACAAGGGTTTTCCATCACTGTAATCTTCGATGGGGGGTGATGTGGTACGTTAGCATGTCTCTGGCACTTGTCACACTTCCTCACCAACTCCTTTGCATCCTTGTTCATGGTCGGCCAATAATACCCGCAGCGTAAGACCATGTTGGCTAAGGTCCTTGCACCAGAATGACTGCCGCATATTCCTCCATGAACTTCTCGGAGAGCGTAATCAGACTCTCGTGGAGCAAGGCACTTGAGGTAAGGGAGTGTGTAGGATCGTCGGTAAAGGGTTCCTTGAATAATTGAATACCTCGCTGCCCTTGCTCGGAGACTTTTAGCCTCGTTTCTGTCTTCTGGCAATCGTCCCTCAGTGAGGAAGGCTCGTATCGCATCCATCCAAGATCGTTCAGTACTGATCTCCGCAATTGCCATAACAAAGATGCTCGGTTTAGGAAGCATTTCTATCCGCACTGAGGAAGCCTGATCTTTCTTGGTCGTCGACGCAAGTCGTGCTAATACGTCGGCTTGCTGATTTTCTTCTCGAGGCACTCTCAGTATTTCAACATTCGGGATCTTACTTATCAGCTCCTTAGCTTTTGCCAGATATTTGATCATATTGGCGCCTCTCGCCTCATACTCCCCCCGAACCTGCTCGATGACGAGCTGTGAATCACTGTGAATCAGCAAATTGCGAACCTCTAGCTCGATGGCTAGCTTTAATCCAGCTAGCAATGCTTCATATTCAGCCTCGTTATTAGAGGCTTTGAATTGGAAACGGAGGGCATACTCAGTAGTCATGCCCCCGGGTCCGAGAAGCAGAATCCCTGCTCCACTGCCGTCCTTGTTCGAAGATCCATCGACGAAGAGTTGCCACTGCTCTTGCGGCGCTTCTTCCTCTAATGGATGCTGGCATTCAGTAATGAAATCCGCGAGGACTTGGGCTTTAATGGCTCTTCTCGGTTCAAAGTAGATATCAAACTCACTAAGTTCGATTGACCACTTAATAAGTCTTCCCGATATGTCAGGATTCTGTAAAATGCTCTTGAGCGGCTGATCAGTCAGCACTGTAATTGTATGGGCTTGAAAATATGGTCTCAACTTCCTGGCCGTGGTCACCAGTGCAAGGGCCATTCTCTCGGCCTTCGTGTATCTCTTCTCGATCACAGAGAGGACCTTACTAGTGTAGTATATTGGCCTCTGAACTTTATCCTCTCCCTCGCTTATTAGCACGGCACTCACTGCATGCTCTGTTGTATCTAAGTAAAGGGATAATGGTTCTCCCTCTTTTGGAGCAGTGAGTAGAGGTGGTTGGCTCAGATAAGATTTGAGCTCCTCGAAAGCTTCTTGACAATGTTCATTCCATTGAAAATCGGTTGTTTGTTTGAGTGCATTAAAGAAGTATTTACACCGATCCCCTGATCTGGCGAGAAATCGGTTTAGCGCTGCAGTTCGCCCGGTGAGTTGTTGAACTTCCCTCTTGTTCCTCGGGGCTTGCATGTTGACTATCGCTAATACCTTTTCAGGGTTCACCTCAATTCCTCGTTTGGAGATGAGGAATCCGAGGAATTTACCCGATGAAACCCCAAACGCACATTTCTCGGGATTGAGCTTCATTCCAAAACTGTTCAGAACATTGAATACATCCTGCAAGTCGCCCAAGTGCTCCTCGGGTTTCTTGCTTTTAACGACTATGTCATCGACGTACGCTTCAACTGTCTTTCCGAGCATTGGGGAGAACATTTTGTTGACTAGTCGTTGATAGGTAGCCCCTGCATTCTTCAACCCGAAAGGCATAACTTGGTAGCAATACGTACCCTCAGGAGTAACAAACGAGGTGTTCTCCTCGTCAGCTTGATGCATTTGAATCTGATGGTATCCTGAGTAGGCATCAAGGAAACTGAGGAGACCCTTTCATGAGGTTGCATCTACCAGCTGGTCGATTTTCGGGAGCGGGTAACTATCCTTCGGACAGGCCTTGTTTAGGTGAGTAAAATCGACACACATGCGCCATTTACCATTCGGTTTGGCAACCATAACAACATTAGAAAGCCATTCTGGATATTGTACTTCTCGGATGAAGTCGGCATCCAGAAGCTTGTTAACCTCTGTTTTGATTGCTTCTTGCATGTCTTGTGCAAAGTTCCTCTTCTTTTGCTTTACTGGTCGGTTACCTGGTTTGATACTCAGATGGTGAGTGATAACATCAGCACTGATACCCGGCATCTCATGTGCACTCCACGCAAATGTGGTGATGTTCTCCAAAAGTAGATTCATCAAGCCTTCGCTTAAATCTTTGCTAAGCTCGGAACCATAGTACAATTTCTTCTTCGTTGCATGCTCGACAGGAAGAGCAATGAGTTGTTCCCCTGGCGAGGGCTTCGAGATTTGATTGTTCTGATCATCTGCCAACTCTATGACCGAGACTGGCTTTTTCTTTTCTTTAAGATCGGTCACATACATCTGGCGGGCGAGCTTTTGGTCGCCCTGAACTTCTCCTATTCCTTGATCAGTGGGGAATTTCATTTTCAGGTAATAAGTTGAGACAACTGCTCAGGCCTTGTGAAGCAGTGGTATGCCGATCAATGCATTGTATGGGGTCTTCACATCGACGACCAGAAGTTCCACCATAAATAATTTTGATCTCGGGTAATCTCCCAAGGTTATGGGTAGACTTATTATCCCGACAGGGACAACTTGTTCTCCCGTGAAACCGTATAGGGGTGAAGAAAACTTCTTCAAGCACTCTTTCGGAAGGTTCATCTGTTTGAAGGCGTGATAGAAGAGAACATCCGCTGCGCTCCCGTTATCAATCAAGACTTTCTTGACCGTGTAGTTGGCGATGATGACATCAATGACCAACGCATCGTCATGGGGCTGGTGCAAACCATCCCCGTCTCTTTCTGAGAACATTATCTTCTCCTATCCCGTTCTCGTTTTCTTTGACTTCTCGTTGATCTGATGCACAGTCCGAGCATATGCTCTCCTCCCAGATGAACTTTCTCCTCCCGAAGCTAGACCACCGACTATCATACCAATGGTACCAGCTGTTCCACGATTCCGATGACGAGGAGACTCCTCTCGCCGTCTCCTCTGTCGTCTGTCCTCATTCTCCCGAAGACCTCTTGGATTTTCTTTTCTTCCCTCTCTTTCTCGCTTATCTCCCCCCGAGCTAGTAAAACGCTTGAGGTATCCTCTCCGGATTAAATTTTCTACCTCGTCTTTCAGGTGGCGACATTCATCAGTATCGTGACCAGGGCCCCGGTGGAATTTACAATACTTGTCGCTCTCCATCCTACCTGTAGTGGGCCTCATCTTTGCTGGCCACCTGACGATGTCGCGATCCTGTATCTCATTCAATACTCTTTTCAAAGAAGAATTGAGTGGAGTATAGGAATCATATCTCTCAAGTTTGGCTCGGTCATCTCTTCTGGTGAATGATCTACTGAATCCACTAGTTTTTCTCTCGGTTGGTCGACCAGCGTCTGACCTTCTCCTAGGGGGAGATCTGTCTAAGGATTGCTCGATTACATGTGGTTCAGCCATCATTTCGTCAGCAGTAATGTATTTTTCAACTCTTGAGAGCAGTTCAGGGATACTTTTCGGATTCTTTTTCGACAATGAATGCTTCAGCGTCACATGTCGTACTCCAGTCGTGAAGGCTGTAATGGCTATGATCGGTTGAAGGTCCGGTATCTCTAAGCAATCATTGTTGAAACGGGTTACAAATTCTCTTAAACTCTCCTGGGGTTTCTGTCTGATAGTAACCAGTGTGGCATTCGTCTTCTTCACTGGTCTGGAGCTTGCAAAGTGAGCGACGAACCTGTTCGTTAGGTCGTCAAAGCTGTGAATGCTGCCTTGTGGCAGAGCTCTGAACCAACGCCTTGCCACTCCGACAAGCGAGACTGGGAAGATTTTGCAGCAAGCTTCCTGAGAGGCCCGCTGAAACTCCATCATGGTTTGAAAGCCGATAACATGGTCTAGCGGATCCCCTGTCCCGTTATATTTTTCCACACTGGTCACTTTAAAGCTTGTCGGTACCCGAGCTTTTTGCACCTCGGTCGACAATGGAGTCAAGTTCCTATCCCAGTCCAATGTATCCAAGAAGGGACGGCCTTGCAAAGCAGCTATTTTGCGATCCACTACCCCTTCGATAAACTTGCTATCCCCCTCGTAAGTATGAGTGGGCTGAGTTCTTCGAGCAATAGTTACCGAGGTTCCTAGAACGTCGGGATTTGTTGACTCGTCAGTGTGAGAGTGGTCATTTCTCGTCTCATGAGAAATGCTCTCATTTTGGATTGGTTGGTGACCCTGCACTTGTCCTTGGATCGTATCCAGGCGTTGCGCGAGAACATTCATCTATTGCAGTAGTTCGGCAATTTGATCTTGCACCAAAGGTTGAGGCTGCTGTTCGGCATTTTCGTTTACTGCCTCAGCCTGTTTTTCTTCTCCTCTAAAAGCTCTAGCCCGAACCATAATTTTTGTTATGGAGTTCCCACAGACGGCGCCAATCTGATGACGTCTCAAATCAGTCCAAGACGTATCAGGATAGGTTTGAACAAGAGCTTTCTCGTCTGATGATATCCTCCCTCGTACTAGCTTCCTCTCAACAATAGAGTTACCCTGTAATAAAGAGCAAACGTAAACTAGAGGCCCGCCAGAGAGTGTTCTCTGGCTTTGGCGCTCCGACGCTCAAGTCAGATGCTAGCACAAAGTAACTCTGTAAAGTGCACTGCTCGGTGCTCTTGTCATAAGTTCAAAGTTGTTCTTTTACCTGAGGGTTTCCCCCTTTTTATAGTGAAGGTAGTTCCTGTTTGGGTAGTTCATGACAGCTTTTTACCACTCTGAGGATGAGTACCGAGGAATGTACATCCTTCTTCTCGGTACCGAGCATAAAGCTGGTGACTATTATATCCACGTGTCGTGTTGTCATTGTAGGGGAAAATTATCCTCATCAGTCAGCTTGGTGGCAGTGGGTCTCGTCCGCTCACACGAGGTCATGGGTTCGACTCTCACGTCGCTCATCGATTCTCACGAGTGGCCCAAGCGCTGCGAAGCGGGCCTCCAACCCAAAAGGCGCCTTTTATGATGATCAGCTCGGTGGTAGTGGCTTACGCCCCCTCACACGAGGTCATGGGTTCGACACTCACGTCACTCATCGATTCTCACGAGCGCGAGTTAGGCCACGGAGGCGGGCTTTGCCTGAAATAAAGCCGTGCGGTCCGCTTGCGGCCCAGAGCGGACAATACCTCCATGGTGTGTACCAGGCCCAGGTCTGTGCATCATCAGATTGATTGAATGAAAAAATATGAAGTTGAATAGCATGCTCTAGTGCGGCCTCAGTTTGAAAGAAAATGTTTGAATCACATTTATACACATCTTTTTAAAAAAAAAAAATTATACACGATACCTTGGTGCGTGCTCACTGTTCCTGAGAACTGTATGCGAGTTAAAAGACCATCTGGCAGGCTGAAAGAGTGAAAAAAGAAATATACATTAAAGAATGCAAAAGAATTCTCAAGTTAACGGCAAACATCGAGATCCTAAACCAATTAGAGTCAATATTGGCTAACAAGTTTTAATTGTCGAGGATAAGAGCACACCCCAGGGGAACCATAATTGACAGCCAGGATATTAACACCTTCCTGCAAACAGACGAGGTAATGAAAGAAAGATAAGTCTGGAACAAGTCTATAAGCCCATTGAAATAAGAAATATCTCAGCATCAGATACACAGCAATTTAGACTATTTCTAAGTAGACCTTTCAATTTAGCAATTTGACCATTATTCCAAAAGTCCGTAGCTGGTTTCTTGTTTGGTAAATGAATGATCCAAGGCTACACATACATAGTGACTCTTGAGTAAGTAAGATAATAAGCTAAGCAACTCCCGTGCCCAACACTCCCACAGTGAGCGAGTCCGAGACCAAACAGGATGTACGCATATCTTACTCTCACGTAATAAGGGAAAATAAGATAAGTAACTCCCGTGCCCAACACTCCCACAGTGAGTGAGTCCGAGACCAAACAGGATGTACGCATATCTTATCCTCACATAATAAGTAAAAAGGTTGGTCCAAAAAATTGAACATGAGGTTGCACCCCTGCAACTCTACCACTGGGCCACATATGCTAAATTGCTAATTTGATAGGAATTTCATAATCTTGCAATGGACCAGCCACCATGCAAAGGAATGATAAGTTCTCTCCCACCCTTCTCCAAGTTCACCATCATCAAAGTCTTTCTTAGAAAGACATTGGGGTCATAGGTTTTGCCAAAGTTTTGCACAGCCTGACAAGTCATTGCAGCCCTCCTCTGTCCTAATAAAGAAAGTATCATGAGGTGTGGTTTAGATCCAACAATATAATGATCTTTCAATAAGTATGTGTATGGTGTATATCCAAAAAAAAAACTCCTAACATGTCAGCTCCTAAACTCTATGATATGGCCAAATTGGTCCATCCAATAAGATTGTGACACGTGTAAATGTCCACCTCGGACAAGCAGCATTGCGGCTTGCTGGACCGACCAACCTAAAGTATTATTGGTTTGGTCGGTCGGTCAACTTTGCTCCTACTAGGCCCTCTTAGGTCGATGGTTGATTCGGTCGGTCATCCTCTACAGATCGGTTTGGCCTTCAACTATTTAGTGGTGATGATGTCCATTGGGCACATAGGTCGGTCGGTCATCCTGAGTTAACAGGGTGGTCGGTCGGCCATTGCCGGATCCAAACTAGATTCATTCCTTCTTTAAGGAGTCCTAATACTACAAGGAGTAGAGACCCAAAAGGACTACAACTCCGACAAATGCGCTCAGATAAGGAAGAGAGGAGTTTCATTTCTAAAGGAATAAGAACTCTGTAAATCTCTATAAAAGGAGGTCGCACATCAGGTAAATTTTTACGTCACAATTGGTATTATTGTTGCTTAAGTTGAGAGAGCTCTCAGAGACCGAGCCCTCCCAACTGAGAATTACCTAACTGACTTGAGTGTCGGAGCGGGGCCCCCCAAACTAACTCGGGATCCCTCTTAACTTACGTTTGCTTACTATGTAGGACATCGAGCTCAGCAATTTGGAGTCTGACCGGCTAGCTAGGACTGACAGTTTTTGACATCATCACTCTATAAGATATTATTTTGCAAAAATTTGGACGCCGACCATTAAACTAACTAAGAAACCTTTCATGAAGGAGTAAATTAAAAAGCACAAGGAAAATTCGAATAATACAAAAACAAGGATTACCTTGTGTATAACAAAATGCTCATCTACACCTTCCCGTGAAGACATCTCTGTAATGAATAGACAAATAGTGCTGGTGATGTACAGAATCACAACTCATAGTAGATTATTAGTAAAAGAGTGATGCTAAATAGCCCAAGTTTTTTGTAACCCAACATTAATATAAATCTACATGACATGCTTTGTAAGCATATGACATAGAAAATTAAAATTTTAGAAAATAAAATATCTTATTTGAAATTTCATAGCACAATTTTTTTGTTTTTTTCTTAACCGAAATTTTAAAACACTTTATCTCTTAACATACATATTAGATTTCGAAAAAAATTACATATCCAGAATCAACAAGTAAAGATCTATCCAATAAGATTCATCATTGATAGGTTGTATTCAATCATTTTTAATTACATTATTTTTTGTATTAATATGTGAATTACGTAGGTTCTAGTGTTTATTTATAGGTATTGATATGGACTCGTATATCGATTTTCATATTGTAACCTGAACAATAAGTGTTAAATCCTAAGTGGACCGAATTCGCTAAATCCTAACGGGCTCGTGTATCGGATTTTCATATTGTAACCCAAACAATAAGTGTCATAAACCCCAAGAATAACGAATTAGCAAAACCCTAAAGAGCTCGTGTATCGAATTTTCATGTTGTAACCTAAAAAACTCGGATTTGCTACTAAAATTCTAAATGTTTCAAGTTCTAAACTCTAACTATTAAAACTTAATGGGTTAAGGTACCCAACATAATTTCAATAAAAATGCAAAAAATAACAAATATATATTATACTATCATAGTGTAACAAAATTTCAACTCGAATAAACAGTCTACACATCATATATATGAATTATATATTTTTTAAAAACAATGTAATTAAAAAAAGACAATAAAACTATTGACAATGTTTTTTATTAGAAAGATTTTTACACGTTGGGTTCGAATATGTAATTTTTTTCAAAATCTAACATGTATTTTTAGAGGAAAAAACGTTTTAAAATTTTGTTTATTAATAAATAAATAAATAATGTGCTTAATTGATTTTTGAAAAAGTCTAACATGGCACACTTACATGAAGTGTCGTGTAAACTTGGGTTGAGTTGGATTACTAAAAGTTTGGTTCTATAACATTTTTGTTAGTAAAAAAGGTCAAATAGCTAAAACATTAAAAGAAATTCAATAATGCAGGATGATTGGATCTAATCAGAAATTTTCATCAAGAACTCATACAGTCCGTTCCTGACTTTATCTCAAGGAAAGCTCTTAAAGAACCTCTAGAAAATGCATCTCAATATTGAGAGATGCTTTAAACATAGGGATTACAGAAGCAATAGCCAAGCACAAAACACTTACAAAAGGTGCTGAGTACGTGTCTGTTATCAATCCTGATTCCTGATTTGACTTAAAAGTTTTCCAACTGAAACTAAGACTTGGGAGATGCTCAATAACGAATGCATGTAACTCAAATAAATATCTGTGGCTTTGATTTGTAATTTCAATTCACAAAATCACTCCTTTGGTTGTGAACAATGTGAAATTTCTCAAACATGGCCTTTCGAGGATTTTTCAGTTGCTCATAAATATAATTTTTTGGATTGGAATTTCTCTACAGGCTATACAATGCAACATCACATCAAACCAGAAAAATTCAAATTAATGTACAAATATAATCAAATACCAAACTTTCCCCGAAATTTCACGACTTTTTTCCGGCAGATAAATAGATTCCCAGGGAAAATTAAAGGACAAACTAAAGAGTAAGAGACACTCTCAGCCTTGGCCCATACAGAAAATCAAGCCCAACAAATGCAATCATATTAGTTTAAGGCCCAATCCATTTTTTAGTTAGGGAAAATTACTAGCTGGTCATTAGTGGTGACCATTTTTACCACTACGTCATACTATGTTTCCTTATTATCAATGTAGTCACGTCACATTTCATACATGACCAAAATGCCCTTAAGATTTTAAAATTCAAAGTCATGGTAGATATTTTGTTTCTCTCTTTCTTCCAGCACTCCATTTTCTCTCTCAATCTCTCTCACTTTCTCTCACTAAAACCACAAAATCTAGTCTACCTTCTCAGATTTCCGACCATTTTCCGACAAACACAAACCGATAAGTTCCTATTTTTGTAGAATCTCTCTCTCTCTCTCTCTCTCTCGGTTTGTAGTTATTTTTCAAGATCTATAGTTATTTTTTGAAGATCTTCAAGGTTTTTCTTTCAAAAACTTAGTTTTTTCAAGATCTATGTGTTTTTTACAAGATCTTTAGTTGATACTGTCATGCTTCTTGTTTAAGAATACGGTTGATACTATCTGTGATTTCGATAGTATTTATTGCTGATACCTTTTGTGAATTTTTGAAGTTTTTGATACTGGCTCCTTATTGTGAAAATACGGTTGATACTGTCTGTGAATTCGATATCGTCGGTGAATTTGTTGTTTATTAATGAATTTGATACTGTCTATGAATTTTTTTTTATTAATGAATTTGATATTGTCTGTGAATTCTTTAAAATTATTGATACTGTCTGTAATTTTGATACTATTTGTTGTTGCTACTTTTTTGTGAATTTTTGAAAGTTTTTTTATACTGGCTCTGTGAAAATACGGTTGATACAGTCAGTGAATTCGATACTGTCAGTGAATTTGTTGTTTGTTAATGAATTTGATACTGTCTGTTTATTAATGAATTTGATACTGTCTATGAATTCTTTAAAATTATTGATACTGTTTGTAATCTCGATACTGTTTGTTGTTGGAGTGTGAATTTTTTTGTAGTTGCTGGTATTGGCTCCTAATTGTGAAAATACGATTAGTACTGTCTGTGAGTTTGATACTGTTAGTGAATTTATTGTTTGTTAATGAATTTGATAATGTCTGTGAATTTTTTGAAATTATTGGTACTGACTTCTTGTTATGAAAAAACAGTTGATACTGTCTATGAATTTGATACTGTCTATGAATTTTCATACTGTCAGTGAATTTTGATACTGTCATGCTTCTTGTTTTGAGAATACGGTTGGTATTGTCTGTAATTTTGATAGTATTTGTTGTTTGTACTTTTTGTGAATTTTTGAAAATTTTGATAGACTCCTTATTGTGAAAATATTGTTGGTACTGTTTGTGAATTCGATATTTTCAGTGAATTTGTTGTTTGTTAATGAATATGATATTTTCTATGTATTTATTATTTTTATTAATGAATTTGATACTTTATGTGAATTCTTTAAAATTATTGATATTGTCTGTAATTTCGATATTGTTTGTTGTTGGAGTTTGTGATTTTTTTGTAGTTGTTGGTATTGGCTCCTTATTGTGAAAATACGGTTGATATTGTCTGTGAGTTCGATACTGTTAGTGAATTTGTTGTTTGTTAATGAATTTGATACTGTCTGTGAATTCTATGAATTTGTTGGTACTGACAGTGATTTCGATGCTATTTATTGTTAGAGTTTCTGAATTTTTTGAAATTATTGGTGCTGACTTCTTTTTGTGAAAATACTGTTGATATTGTCTGTGAATTCGATATTTTCTGTGAATTTTGATATTCTCTATGAATTTGTTATTGTTAATGAATTTGATACTGTCCATTGTTGCTACTGTCTGTGATTTCTTTGGTACTCTTATGATTTTTTTTTAATTTATGAATATGGTTATATTGTTTATGAATTTGATACTTTTTGTGACTTTGGTATTGTTTGTCAATTAAATACCGTCTGTGAATTTGATATTGTTTATAAATTTGATACAATTAATAAATTTGATATTGTCTATTTATTAGATACTCTTAATGAATTTGAGATTGTTTATGAATATGATATTGTTAGATTTGATACTGTTAATGAATTTGAATTAGTTAATGAATTCAATATTATTATTAAATTTAATATTGTCTATGAATATACGGTTGATATTGGTAGATATCTTAGTACAATTAAATGTGTTAGTACTAGTTGATTTTTTGATACTCTATTTTTGATATTATCACGTTTGATATTGTTAAAATGTGTTAATACTGTCTACTTGATACTGTCATTTTTTATCACGACTATTTCTAATGTTTTATGCTGAAGATAATTTCATTTTAGAAAGTCAACTGCATTTTTAGAGACTAATTGGTACTATCATGTATATTGGTAGTGTATTTTTATTATTTTAGGTCATTTTGAACTCTGATACAATAATAGTATTATTTATCGATTGATACTATTAGAGATATTATTATTGTCATATTATTTGATACTGTCATATGATGTAGTATTGTCATATATTTATTTTTTCCTATTAAAAATAAGTGGACAACAATGTTTATCATTTTCAAGTTTTGTAGGAATTTCATATCAACAGCAGTATTAAAATGAGAAATAGTATGAACATCATTAACAATGTCGTTGCCAATAACAGTATCAAGTTTTGCAACAATACAATTATCAACAACAATACCAAATTTAGAAACAGTATCAACATCATTAATAATATCATTATCAGTAATAGTGTCAAGTTTTGAAACAAATGACATTTCAAACAATAGTATCAAAAAGAAAAATAGTACCTACATCATTAACAATATCATTACCAACAACACTTTCAAGTTTTGCAACAATATCATTATTAACAATATTATCAAATTTAAAAAATAGTACCAACATCATTAGCAACATTACCAGTAACAGTATCAAGTTTTGAAACAATAACATTACCACCAACGGTATAAAAAATGAAAACAATATAAAAAATAACATTATTAAGAATATCATTACCAACAATAATATTGTCATATCATCTTAATGATACTGATTGGGATTATGATACTATTTCATGTGTTGTAATATTGGTTTGAGTTGTGATACTGTCATGTGTTGTGATACTATTATATTTGTCATTTTTATTTTGTCAATATCATGTAAGTCAACAATATCAATTTTCAAACAGTATTATATAAGTTGATAGTATCAATGGCTCATATTCTGAGTACATGACTTATAATAATATTAAATTTTATAACATTATCAAATAATTTCATACCAATTTATAATTTAAACTTAAATGACAAATATACAAAACAATAATGACATTAACATATAGTATTACACTATCAAATGAAAGTCGCATCTTCAATATACTGTCTTATCCACTTTCTTCTCTCAAATGCAGTTGATTAATTTTCAAAATAGAATTATCGTCAACATCGTCTTTAGTATGCCTGTGCAACATTCTAAATAACATCACAAGATCAAGCACCAAAACTTAAAAGAGTGAAACAACACCAAATACTACCAACTATATTTCACACTAAAAAGCATGATAATATTACTAACTTGAAAGAATATCACATCATACAGTACCTATCATAATTTCACAACAATAAACCTTACAGTATGACAATATAAAATTTGAAAGGTACCACAACATCAAATAATATCATCTCTATTTTCACAATTTGAAGCATGATAATACCAACAATATTGAGATCACAGCAGTATCAAACAGTATTCTCAAACAAGAAGCATGACAGTACCAACAGTAGACAATATTAAATTCATTAATAATAACAAATTGAAAGACAATATCAAATTCATATACAATATCTAACTCAGAGACAGTATCAACCATATTTTGACAATAAGGAGTCAATACCAACAATTTCAAAAAATTCACCGACAGTACCAACAACAAACAATATCGAAATTACAGACAATACCAATAGTATTCTCAAACAAAAAGAATGACAGTACCAACAACAGACAGTATCAAATTCATTAAGAATAACAAAATTCACAAACAATATCAAATTCATATACAGTATCTAACTCATAGACAGTATCAACCATATTTTGACAACAAGGAGCCAATACCAACAATTTCCATAAATTCATCGACAATACCAACAATAAATAGTATCGAAATCACATATAGTTCCGACAGTATTATAAAAAAAAACATGATAGTGCCAAAACATACAGTATCAAATTCATTAAGAATAACAAATTTACAGACAGTGTCAAATTCATAGGCAGTATCTAGCTCAGACAATAACAACCATATTTTGAGAACAAGAAGTTAGTAGCAACAACTTCAAAAAATTTACAGAAGGTACCCAACAATAAATAGTATTGAAATCACAAACAATACTAACAGTATTCAACAAGAAGCATGACAGTACCACAACTATAGATCTTGATCTTGGAAAAGAAGTAGAAATTTTGAAAAAAGAATCATAGATGTTGAAAAAAGAACTAGAAATCTTGAAAGAGAGAGAAACCATGAGATAGCGATACTATAAAAATAAAGACTTACCGGTGGGATTTCGACGAAAAATGATCGAAAAATCTGGGTTGGTCGGAAAATATGGAATGTTACGATCAAAACTTTGCATTGATAACCATGAAATGTATGACTTTTTGATAACAAAAATTTATGTGTGACTTAATGGTAAAACATGTCACTCCAAGTGACTACTTGATAATAAACCCATTCAAATATGCAAATATCTCATAAAAAATGTTATCATACCCAAAAGAGATGTGTTCACACACTCCTACCGCAAAATAGAGTTTCACAACAGCAAATTAGAAGCCCAACACAAAGATACAGTGTTTTATTATGTATGATGGAAAATTGCAATTTAGGGCAAACAAAAAAAATAAAAAAAAATACCTCGGCATAAGCTATGGAGGTTCAGAAAAAGAGGGCAAAAAATAAGGTAAAAACACTTGTCAAATAATCAGTCATTAACTCTGAACAACACATTCTTCCATGACTCAAACAAACACTTGATATCACAATGCTACCAATAACTGCTCCTGCTCCTGCTCCCGCTCCCTTGATCTCTACTCAGTCCTATTACAGAACTCCTTTACTCGACTACTTTGCAGTCAAGCATTAGGGTTGAATCACAAAAAGAGGCTGCAAAGCAAACCATTCTGTGGATGTGAGACAATCGAAGAAAAATCTTAACATGGAAATTAATATTACTCATCATTCATCAGCAAGGTTGCATAGAAAGCTCACCGAATCAACACTGACTGGCTTCCCATCTTCGGCAGGAATCTCAGTTATGGTCCCTGATCGATCAGCCTGAAGAAAAAAGATCAGACAATTAGGTGAGAGAGCAGCAGGATCAAATTGTTCCGGTATATAATAAGCTCAAAAACGACAACCCTGGAATTGGAAATGACAAAGGAAGATATGCACCCGTTCTTAAAATCAAAAGAAACAATGCCATCAACACAACCTTCCGAGAAGTTATTAATAATCATGTTGTGGAATTCATCATATGCAGTTCATTACTTGCTTGAGAGCTGTAGTACTAATCCTCAAATACAACCACCAAAATGCTTAAAATTGGAAATCAAAGGGAACAAGAATACAAATGCAAGCTCTC
Source organism: Euonymus europaeus (assembly GCA_963580455.1). NCBI lineage: Eukaryota > Viridiplantae > Streptophyta > Magnoliopsida > Celastrales > Celastraceae > Euonymus > Euonymus europaeus. The sequence goes on from OY756965.1 coordinate 305,704, forward strand.
AAGAAATAAGTGCCAATCATTTATCAGCATTGGTCATATTACAAGCTCGAGCTGTAGCTACCCATTTTGAAATTCAAGAGTTGGACACTTCAAAGCCATTTTGTGGACCTAAAGTCAATTGATTTACTAGGCGAGAAAAAAGCCACAATCATAATGGTTAGTTTCTTATTGAATAATGCATTTTAATCTGGAATGACGGAAATTAGAACCGTAGTCTGTGAAAAACTGCAAACACACTCAATAAAACCTAGCACAAAGGTGGGATGAAGACTACAATTGTTAAAAGGCGTTTAGGACCAAAGAAACAAGAACATGGAGCAAATTATGGAATCATGGTAGTCCTGCGATAGACCAATCCAGTGCTGAGAGAGACACTCCTGTTGTAAGAAGATGCATAAGAGAGACCAAAGAGACGAGTACATGAAGGATAAATTTAAAGGAGTCATGAAAGTCCTAGTAGCTGAATAAAGAAGAATTTAGTGCCACAAGTAATAGAAGAGCGTCTTTTAGTACTGGATTCGTCTACAGCAGAGGTATACCATAGCTTTCAACAACAACATATCATTTCAATTGGTGAGTTAAAAACAAGGACTTTGTGACATACACCGTACCTTAAAGTAGATACAACTCTTTACAAAGATTGAGTGAGGAAACATGACATCTTTAATCCAAACAGTTATTTTCCTAGTATCCTTCACTCTTTAATCTCCAAAGCCATTTGCCTTAATATACCCTACTAAATTCTTTATTTTCTGAACTATTCAAAGCTTTTTCATCAGTAATGTTTGGTTAGTGTTTTGAAAACTGTTTTCTGTTTTGAAAAATCAAATGATTGCTTAAAATTCATTTGGCTAACTGTTTTGAGTATTTATTTTTAAAAACAGTTTTCATTTTTCAGTTTTTAAAAACTAGAAAACCAAAACAACATTTTGTTGTTTTGTACGATTTTCAAGTGGCATAATTTTAATTAAGATGAATTTATTTTATTTTATTTTTCTCTCTCTTCTCTCACTCCCAATGGATTAACTCCTCTCTCCATCGGCATCGTCGTCCGGCCACCGGAAGGCCTTGCTCCGGTTTTGACCCAAAATCATCTTCATTTTGACCCAATCGATGAATTTGAATTTGATTTTGATAAATTTGAGTTTTATTTGGATGAATTTCAATTTCATTTGACTAAATTTTAATTTTAATTTTAATTTCATGTTTTTCAGTTTCCGAAAACAAAGTCAAATATCACCAACCAAATGAATTTCTTAACAGTTTTTTTTCCTAAAAAGTGTTTCTAAAAACTATACTCAAAATCGTTTTTAAAAACTAAAAAAGAAAATAATATCCAAACACACTCTAACATTTTATGTTTTCTGCAATCACTTTTACTCACACAATAATTTCGTAGCATGTAACTAGTCAATCATCCCCAAGTGAACAGTGCATAGTACCTATGCAAATATTATACTACAGTATGATCGAACCAGAGTATATACGCTTCCTAGCAGTGTTGTTAAATGCGCTAGGCTCAAGGCGCACCCAACTGAAGCAAGGCACAAAAATAAGAAAATAAATAATAAATTAACTAATTATAATGCAAGAGTAAACAAGTGTGGTATATGTTTGGTTAGTGATCAAAAGTCTTTTCTCTATGATCTTATATGTGTGTTTTTTTCTTAATTTGTACGTCTTTATCTGATATGTTCCCTTTAATTCTTTAGTTAAAACATATGGGCAAGGTTCAATTCACTTATATCTTGCAAAGTTCTAAAAGTTAGTTTAATTAATAAGGCCCAGAAAAACAATCAATATTGCAGACTAAGAGAGGTGCACGCCTTAAGGCCTTGAGACCCTTGTGCCTCAGGTCAGGCGTGCACCTAGACAGTGCCTAGTTGAAGAGAGTAGCTCAAGGCACTATCCTTCTTTGGGCTGCGCCTCAGCGCCTAACATTGCTTCATAGTTTTGACCCCAAAATAGCTTCCTCAACTGGTGAGGTGAACAAAATCTAACACACAATAAAGACAGGAAAAATTCCATGAAATACCATACGAAAGCTGAAAGTCATAAGATGGATGATGAACTAGAATTACGAAAGCCTTTACACTCAGAAGAAAAGTCGAACTTACTTCTATTTCATTCATCAATTTCATGGCCTCAATGATGCATAGGACCTGTCCTTTCTGTACTTTGTCTCCAACCTAAGCAATGAAGTCAGGTAAGCCAACAAGAAAGAAGACGAGCAGCAGAAAAGTTTTTTCTCTTTTTCTTTTTGGGTGTGTGAATGTGCGGGGGGTTGGGAACTTTAATTTATTTAAATTGTAGGTTAGAAGGGAGGGACAAAGTTTCCATACAATATAAGCTAAACAGAGATCAATCACCTTCACAAATGGTGGTTCACCAGGTGCTGGACTTCTATAGAATGTGCCTGCCATAGGGGATTTGAGTGGCAGCATTGATGACTTGGATGATTTGGCTGCAGGTGGAGGAGGTGATGAGGCTGGGGCAGAGGGTGCTGGGACAGAAGGCGCAGGTGCAGCTGGAGGAGGGGTTGCCGGCATTGCCATTGATGGAGGAAACGAATGCATCATAGCAACTGGAGCAGCAGGTGGTGGTTGAGGCAATGCCTCCTTTTTCCGAATTACCACTTCGCAATCAAATTGTTTCAACTGCAACTCCACAACATCCCTTGAATCAACTAGCCTGCAATGAATGTAAAAAAAATTATCTCAAAGATTCTTCAGGAACAATAAAGAAATAAAGACTGAGATCCCTTACTTTACAAGACTTGAAACTTGAGTAATAAACTCAGAAATTGATTCCTCTGTAGCCAAGACTGGAGCAGAAGACTCATCTGATGGCTTAGAACCCTTTGCTTCAACTGCTGGTGTTTCCGATTTAGATTGAGGGGTAGCCGCATCATTTGATGGCCCACCAATAGCAACCTTCGAGAGAAGAAATGGCCCAAAAGGCATTTGCAAGAAAGAAATAAAGTTTGAAAACAGATCTTCTAATGAAACCGTTGAAAGAAGCTTACCTCGTTCAATTGGGCCTTCACCACCGTAGGACTCTTCCAACGAGGCTGCAAACCCCACATCGTGGACAACAAGTTCATACTTTAAAACTACTTATATGATACCATTAATTAAAGAAAATAAAATGTTTCAAATTGGTTTCCAAATTTATTAAGTGCATAAGTGGCTTCCAAGGAAATTCAGAGGTCCAAATATTATAAAGAGAGTAGCATGCTTAAATTAATCTCAGGAAAATGCAAAAGATTAGACTTTCCTCGTATTTACATTTTAGCAAAATCATACAGAATTTGCACATCTTTGCAATATCATATCAAATTCAGAACACAAAAAAAATCGCAAATGCTCAATTTAAACTGAAATTTTCTGTAGTTTCACAACAAAGCATAGTTGTATACAATAATTACTCATTTTACTGTGAACCAGAAATTTTGCAAATTCGATATAGAACGCAGGGCAATGTTGATTACTGTTTAAAGCTTATCACGTTAGGAAATTTTGGTGACAGGGCCATCTATGGTATAGGATTCCTCATATCCTTGAGAAAGGAAGACGCTACTTTCTCCATTAACATTGTATCAGAAAATAACAAGATAAACATCTCATTTACTCCACCCAATATAAGAATTTGTATTTAGTTGCGTTTTCAGCCATATTAAGGTATCGTTTAGTTTGTAGAATGATTTGAGTGGGAATGAGAATGATGATGAAAATGGAAATAGGAATGAGAATAAGAATGGGATTTTGATTCTTACATTTGGTATGCATAAAAACTTTTTTGGGAATGAGAATGAAATATGTGTTTTATCCATTTTACCCTTTACTAATAATATGTCAATGTCATTGTGCCATTTCCGGATTTTTTTTTTACTTATTACATTATTATTTTATATGCTTAAAAATCTGCAAAAAAAAATTTGGGGAAAAAATCTGCAAAAAAAAAAAAATCTGCGAAAAATAATTATTCTAGGAAAAAAATCTAAAAATAAAAGGACATTTTATTCATTTAATGGAATGGACCATTCCCACCAAATTTAGGTGGAATGAGAATAGAGGTTGAGAAGAAATGTGGAATGGAATGGGTCATTCCATTCACCCCAAAATTAATACACTAAATAATGGAATAGAATGATTCATTCCCTATTCCCTACACCAAACGATACCTAAAAGAATTCAACTTCCTACAAAGACGGACCCCAAGGAATAAGTTTCATAATGTGATTTATTTGTTATCTTGTTATAAGGGAAAAATAACTCAAATGCCAAACCTAACATTGTCAGCCTGTACAAGGTTCAAAGTTCTTGAAATGCAATTCTTTCTTCTTTAGCGATTTTAGCAACCCAAGTGAGAAGAGGTATAGGTGCATTGATTCGGAGATCTCCATTCTTCTCAAATCAGTACCAATACTGAGTAGAAAATATAGAAGACAATCAAGTGATCCGTGTATCAATGCACGGTAAAAAGGAAGGGTATCAACTTAATTCACACAAATGGCTCTTTGGTAGGAAAATGAGAGAAGGTCATTGAAAAGTAAGGGTGTCAATTCATGTGTAAAACTCTTTTGGAAGGACAAAGTTACCGAGCAATCTATTGCATCAAAAACAGACAGCGGAAACAAAGATCATATTAATGTAGCCACTCTATTAGGGATTTCATACTGTAAATTCAATCACAATCCCACATACTGAATGACTGAACGAGGAGGCGTGGTGGAAAACCACTTGAAGAATGCAAAGACGGGGGGGGGGGGGCGGTTTGGCCGGAGGAGAGAGGAGAGAGAGAGAGAGAGAATGGAGTAAACATTTTCATTATTCATTTGAACATGCTAATAACAACGTATGCATAACAAATAATATTAGCCTCCATTAAAACCAATTATCCTACTTCATCGACAGACCATCCTACGTATGGTTCAAGAACTAAAGTTCAAATCTTCTCCTGATATTAAACAAACAAGTCGTAAACGCGATCTCTAAT